>PVJH01012741.1:0-63147 GCA_004026705.1 Nesogale talazaci
GTATGGACCCACAGTGAACCCTCCTTCTAGGAGGAAAGGAGGCACCCCCAGTCCTGCACCCTCCTCACACTGGCTCCTGTGCTGGATCCCAAGGTTGCAGCCATGGTGTCAAGTGTAGAACATTTAGAAGGCATTCTTCTTGGACAAAGATTATGTTGAATATCCTGAACTTTTAACTTACTTTTGTTTACAATAGAGATTGATAAGCCATTGTTATTTTCACTGTATAATGTGAGAGTAGTGTGGAAGGATTAAATTAAACTGAAGAGCACTCTCCTAAAAATATTTCATAAAGTGAGATTTGGAAAAAGAATTTGATTTAACTATCCTTGAATTCTTGTGTAG
The DNA here is from genome assembly GCA_004026705.1 of Nesogale talazaci. Taxonomy (NCBI): domain Eukaryota; kingdom Metazoa; phylum Chordata; class Mammalia; order Afrosoricida; family Tenrecidae; genus Nesogale; species Nesogale talazaci. The sequence continues at coordinate 346 of PVJH01012741.1, forward strand.
ACTCTTCAACATTTCTTCACTATCTGGATGATTATGTGCACTTTTTCTCTAAAAGCTTTCTTTCCAAGATTACTTTTTCTCTTGTTTTTCATTAAGTATAATTCCTTTCATTAGACTGGTTACTGCTATCTATAACATAAAAATTGTTATTCAGCTAAAGGAAATCAGTATTTTAGAAGTATAAAAAACAAAGCTGGGCTAAAAACTTGCAACTTAAAACTAGCAATAGTATATATTAGGCATCTTATTACGGAGTCCTGGTAGCACCATACTCTTTTGGTGGTTGACTTAAGTGAACGATAAAACACATCAGCTTAAAGATTTATTGTCTCAGAAACCCTACATAGCATTACTACAATATGAATCTTCCAAAATGAGTTTATTTAAAGATCCTACAGATAAAATTCTTTAAAAAATAAGACTACTTAAACCTTATGAGTAGCACTGGAACATTGAGATAGTGCCTGGAGTAGAACCTCTTAGTTTGAAAATTCCTCACAGTAGGACTGTTAAGAAGTTGTCTCTTAATACTAGCCTTACACTTAATAGCATGGATAGAAGGAAAGCGTTCCAGACCTTCACTTGCTGATGTGACATCATGCAGAATGAGAAGAAACAGCTGCAAAAATCAATTAAAAGTTGCAATGTGGAATAATGAAGCTTGAATCTTAGAATAGTAATTGTTGGTAATGAAATAGAAGAATTGTACTTAGAAATCTTAGTACTGAAGTCATGACAGCTCATACTGCGATATGACTGCTATTGACCATTTCCTATAGGCATCCTAACTTCCTTATTGAAGAATGGCATAGCATTCAAAAGCAATAAAAGTATGGCAGGTTTTATTCAGAAGTATCCTCTTGTCATTGCTAGAATAATAACTATGAGGAAGATCATTTAATACCACAATTATTCAAATTTAGGAACCAATTACAAATATAAACAAATGGATATTTGCCAACTTTGTAGTATAAATTTTTTTTTATTATTTTTAGGCATCACTGCCCTCAGGTGGTGGGAGTAGGAGGCCCAGCCTTTGCTCCTGGGAGCTGGTATTAAACCTCTGTCCCAGTCCCGTGCACAACCACTACGCCACCGGGGCTCAGCCCAAATTCTACTTATGTTTTTGTTTTTGTGGGCATCACTGCCTCTGGTGGTCGTGGGCGCTACCCAGCTGCTGCTGGATTTGAACCACCAAGTCCGCGGGCTGCAGTTCCGCACTCAACCTCTTACGCCACCGGGGATCAGCCCTGTAGTATAAAATTTATGAAGCAGGCAAACCAAATGCATTGATAATTACCAGCAATTGAAATGCAAATGCTAAAAATGACACCCAAAAATGAATGAGAAATTTGTGAGAGCAATGATGATATTAACTGTTGTTGGTGATGGTCTGGGCCTTCAAGAGTTGTCACTGCCATTGTTCTTGTGTCTGAGCTCCTGGTGGCCGACCCTGCTGCCTTCCTCCCTTCCACTGACCCTCCACTTTAACAAGCCCGATGTTCTTCTCCAGTGACTGGTTTCTCCTGACAATATGTTCGACGTCCTTAGACACAGCCTCACAGAATATTCTTGCCCCTAAGGCATATCCTGTTGTACTATTCCAAGGTACTTCTGATAATCCTCACCAACACCACAGATCGAATGCTCCTAGGTTTTGTTACTCTTCCTCATTCAATATCAAACTTGCACATACACTGAGGTAATTAAAAATATCATGGCTTGGGTCAGGTAAACTGTAGTCCTCAAAGTAACACTCTTGCTTTTCAACACTTTAAAGAGATGTTGTGCAAGAGATTTTCGTAGTGCAGTGGTTCTCAGTTTTTCTCATGCCACAATCTTTTAGTGTGGTTCCTCATGTTGTGGTGACCCCTCAACCATAAAATTATTTTTGTTGCTACTTCATAACTGCAATGTTCCTACTGTTATGAATTGGGTGACCCCTGTCAACAAGTTGTTCAATCCCCAAAGAGGTCGTGACCCACAGATTGAGGACGGCTGACTTAATGCAGTCTATCATTTGATCTCTTAACTGCTGCTTACACGAGCACTGATTGTAGATCTAAGCAAGATGGAATCCTTTACAGCTTCAATTTTTTTCTCAATTATAATGATGCTGCCTATTAGTCTAGTTGTGACTATTTTTCTTTTCTTCACACTGAATTTGAAATAAACAAGTCAAATGAAATTATTTTAAAGGTTGGGTCAGGAAGACAACATACAATATTATACTAGAATATGAAACAATTAAGAGTTAGAAAATGATGAACATTTTCAAGCAAAAAGCACCCAAGAATTGAAATTCATAACATGCAAATTGCAATATCCAAGGATTCTGAAAGTGAACCATTGAATAAGAAGGAAAGATCAAAAGATATTTGAAAGAATATGCAATTTCTAAACCAAAAGTAATTGTTCAAATGCAACAGTTCAAAAAAGGACATATGTCCAAGAACTAATAATTTTTCAGTATATGTGCTGAAAAATTATCTGAGAAATTTGAATATATATATATATATGTATATATTCTCTTTTATAACCTGTAACACAAAGATGGCACAATCTGGCTTGCTTAAAGTGATAAGGACTTGAATTATTGATTGATAAAAACCAAATACTTCACTGCAGACACATTACACATCTTTGTTTTTGTTTTGAAATTTCTCCTGATGTATTATCCAGTTTACTTTCTCTCTATTTCCCTTTGTGCAATATGCTAAAATATCTTCCAATAAAGACTCATTTCAATTACATGTGTCTTCATTATTGAATACATATTTAATTTATTGATATGGTATTGAATTACCTGACATACTAAACTGAATAATGTTCATTTTCTGTAATAGACATCTAACTATTGACTAAACATAATTTATACAAAATAACACATTTCATTAAATTATGACAGCATACAAAAATTGTTAAAATTTGGCAAGATAAGTAAAATTGATGACCATTGTAACCCCAAAAATCACTGAAATATAGATATTGTTAAATATTTAACCTAAATCTTTAGCTGAAATATTTCTATAATTTTGTATGAAATCCTTACATAATGATTAAGGGGAGTTTGGTGTTTTATATTAATTTGCAATAGATGCTGAGACAAAATACCACATATTTATTTAATGACACAATGCGAGTATATGAACACCGTTCCAGGGGCTTTGTGCAGCGGTGTGCAGCAGCTGTGCTGACCCTGTTGGAGGCTCTCGGGGGTGAAATTCGGTTCTTTGCAGTCATTGAGGGCCACACAGAGAAGGCTGTAATGAAGATCCATTTTTCAGAATGCTTAATGTGCTTTATATTTATGATGATTTTATTCTAGGTTAGCACCAAAATAGCAACACACAACTTAAATTAGTTACCTTTATTGGTTTTCAAAATTATAAATTATTTTGAACCAACTGAAATAATTTTAGGTTGTCCATGGTATATTGCACCTTTGTATTGAAGCCTTAGCAAGGGGAGCTTTAAGTAGGATTAGGTCAATTGTACTTTTGGTTATGTCAAAATTAATACAATCATTTACATCTTTGCATCAGCCAAACAGCATTTACCTATGTGTGTTTCTACCTTACAATTGGAACTTCACCATAAGCAAGTATTAAACCAAATCAGGATAGATTGGAATATTAAAAAATGATAAGTAACTGGGAAGCTTTAAAATTTAAATGTCAAATATGAATATTTTGCTATGCAAATTAATTTAGATTAACTTTACATTTTATTCATGTATATTTCATGTCAATTTTCTATTTACAAGCAATAAAACATTTTATACTACAGCACAAACTTTCCTAAAAAAGGAGAAAAGTTAAGTGGTACATGTAGATGGGTGATCTGTCCAGAAAGATCAACAAATGTATCACTAGGAATATCTTGAAGACAGCATGAATTGTTTGCCTCCACATACAGAAGAAGCAGACAAAACAGGTCAAAATACCAAAAGTGTGTCTATATTAAAACATAAAAAATTTAAATATAAAGGAAAGCAATTGTACTTAGAAAGTCAAAAATTAAATGAAATAGTAGCTATGATCTTTCATCCACTATTTATACATAAACACTACTAAAGTAGGGGTGTTTAATAGTTAAATAGAGTAATACAATCAGAAAGTGGTAAAAAAGGAATTTAGAATAAATGGTAACATTTAAACTGAAATTCCAGAACATTGGAGTTCCAAGCAGTTTTATAAAAATTTGTCAATATACATTCTAGAAATGAATTCATCAAGCTGGTTCATTGAATCCCTTCTCAAATTATTAAATGAAAACAACCTACTGCAATTGAATAGATTCTAACTACTACCAGGACTAGTATTCTCTGTTGGCCATTGATTTGTGGGTGACAACATGAAATTATCTATCGGCCATATCCAACAAACTCTATATTATCTTGAGGGTAGTTGTATAATTACACTAAGACACTAAAACATATCACAGTGAATTTCTCAATGGAAATGATATCCTTCAATTAAAACGGATGTTATTTTATATTTCATGACTGATAGAGAAGAGGAGGGCATCAGAAAAAAGGGGAAGGAAAAGAAAATTTTCAAAAGGTCGTTCTAAATGCTTTCAGTGTGAAGTTATGATATATTTTCCCCTCTGCCTTTAGTATATCAGCAGATTCAAAATAAGATTAGACTTATATTTATTGACTTCATTGAAAGCCTTGATTTAGTATTTTAGGTAAAATTTCTGTCCCACATCAGCAATTCTTATTGTGGTCATCTCTGAGTGTCTATGATTAATAGCCTGCTTTTATTTGAAAACAGAACTGCCTGGGAGAAATCCCTAGAAATCGGTGACATGCATATGCTGTCATCTGTGGATAGGGTAGTAGTATACCGTATGATACTTTTACTTCTCAATAACTACCTTGAATTAGGTGAGATTTTTTTCTATTTTACTGGGAGCGCTTACTGATATAATAATATTCCATAATTCAATTATTTCAGGCAGTATTATACAATTGCTACCACAGTCAGTTTCAAAGCATTTTATTTCTTCTTTACCTTCTTGATATAATCTCCCTTTATCCCCTCCTTTACCTCCATCTCCCCCTAACCCCAGGAACCATTATTTATTTATTTAACTTTTTACACCATCCAATATATACATTCACATACAATTCTCTTGTTTGCTCCCCTTGAACAGTGTTATATAGTCAATGATGCTGTCATCTCTCCCTTCCCTTTCTCCTCCTCCCTACCCCCTCATTCCCTCAGGGAAACATTACTCCTCTTACAGTTTCTGAAGGGTTATCTATCTTGCCTTTCAGGTATCAAGCTAACTTAATTACACAAACCTAACATGATTGATGAGGCAGAACAAATAAGAACCATAATAGTAATTGGAAGAAATATTAAAGAAGTAGAGGATAGTCATGCATTTCATTGGTGCTACACCACACAGTGAATTTATCATCCTTCTGTGTGGTCCTTCTGAGAGGGACTGACCAATGATATTCTTAAGACTTTCATGCTGACCTGTTTTTTCATTGGCATTTTCCTGTGATTTCTGCTAAGACAGAAGAAAAAGTATAAGACAGTCTTCTCATCTGGTTTCTTAATTAATTAATCATCATTGTAATCATCATTGTGGCAAAAATATTATGTATGATTTGAATTACTCAAAATACTAAACTTAGTCTAAACATTTTTAATGTTTACACAATTTTAATATTATATGCAATGACAGTTCAAATAATCAGGGCATGATAAAAAGCATTTGCTTAGTGATTATTCATTAATTTTGGGGGGGAGCATCAATGCCCTCTGGTGATGGGAGTAGGAGACCCAGCCTTTGCTCCTGTGGAGCCCGCTGCTGGAATTGAACCTCCACCCCAGTGGGCCGCAGTCCCACGCACAACCACTATGCCACCGGGGCTCAGCCCATTCATTAATTTTTAAAGTTAGACTTTTTTCTTTTTAATTGAAAATTAAATATATAAATGTTTCATGCGAAGATGCAATTGAACTCCTTAGCTTCACATTCCAGTTCAATCATTGAGGTGCTACTCAGGGCCCTGGTGGGGTATGGCTATGTTAGGCTGCTAGCTATCAGGTCCGTTGTGCAACACCAACATCTGCTCCTTGGGAAGAAGACAAGGCTTGTGCTCCAGATATATAGTCTTGCCGACTCTGTCCTGTTCTAGAGGATAGCTATGGGACAGAATCAATTCAATCCTCTAGTTTTTTTTTTCACTTGTTTGACATTTTACTACTATTCTTACATTCCTTACATTATAGCTAGTCCATCTGGGTAATTAAGAAATAAAGGACGCCAGCTTATACCCTTCTTTTGAGGACTAAATAATGTAACCTACAAGATCCTAGAAGATCCCTAGTGGCCTAGTATTTATATGTTGGACTGTTTACTTCCAGATTAATGGTTCAAGCCACCAACCTTCTCTCTACCATAGCAAAGAGTTACAGTCTTGGAGCCATCAGTGGACATTGACTTTGTCTTATAGGGTTGCTCTGAATTTGGAGTGACTTGATGGCAGCACATTTGGTTTTTGCTTTATTTTTATTTTAAAGAAAATGACTTTTCTTAGTGTCTAGTAGAATCTTGATTAATTTTGATTGGATATGAGCTGGAATTGCTTTTGTCTCCTCCCATTAAACAAATCCAATAAATATGATTAGTAAATTCATTTTCAAGGCATATGTTTTGAATGAAACACTCAATTACTTGACACCTGGAAAGACACACAAAATGCAAATTTGGTTGTACACATAAAATATTTAACATATCATTCAAGCATTCTATTTAATGGGTCTGAACAACATATAAAGTCAATAAGACTTATATAATTATAATTTTAAAATATAATTATTTAGTTAAGCTAAAATTGTATTTAACTATTTTGGGGATCATTTTATTGAGGATTCTTACAATGACATCGATTGTATTGGCCATATTTGTACATATGTTGCTATCATTCTTTTCTAGAATGTTATATTCAGCCTTTGGTATCAGCATCTCCTTCCAACCTTCCTTCCATTCAACCCTTCTGACTGCTTGACAGAATAGAAATAATTATTATTTATTTATTTATTTATTTATTTTTAGGCAACATTGCCCTTAGGTGGTGGAAGTGGGAGGCCCAGCCTTTGCTCCTGGGAGCCGGAATTGAACCTCCATCCCAGTGGGCCGCAGTCCCGCGCACAACCACTATGCCACCGGGGCTCAGCCCAAAATAATTATTATTTTTATGTATCACCCTGACCACTGTATAATTTCCCTCATGGTTTCCATTGTTCTTGCTCCCAGAGTGGGGAGGGGTGGTTGTGTGTCAATCAAGATGATCAGTTCCCCTTTCTTTCCCTCCTTCTCCCCTTCTCCCTTCCCATCTTGTTTCACTCTTCCTATTCTGCTCTAGCCTATCAAAATTTTATATACATAAGCAATTTGATTAGAATATTGCTAATTTGTCAATTTCTTTGCTGATCAGCTAAAAATAGTAGAAGTTGATCAAATGGATTATATATGGGAGGAGTTACTGAGTGGAGTGGCAGCAAAGGAAAAAGAGAAGAGGAAAGAAAAATATATATGTGTATTTATCTATGAGGGGTAACCTTCCCAAAAAAGGGAATCAGTTCTGCTGAGTGGAGCTTGTGCACCATGTATTTTTCATGCTAGATGACCATCCAGAAACTTGCTATGAGTTAGTGATCCAGTTCCATGGCTGGGGAAGATTCTATCTGATCACAGTGAATGTTTTCATAGAAGCAGCTTTATTTGAACCTCATGGTTGTGATGACCAATTTAAGAGAACAGTGTGTGACTGTGAAATGTTGCTCCTGCTTGGAAAAAATGCCTCAAAGACTGTTGTGATATTAAGCACAGCTTACACTTGCAGTGCAATGGGAAAAAACTCAAGTGTATGAGTGGTTTTCTCGTTTCAAAAAAGGTGAAAGGTTGATTTATGACAAACCTCATTCTGGACAACCATCAACTTCCCAGACAAAAACATTGACGAAATCTGTGCATTTGTGCTTGAAGTTTAACAATGTGCCATTTAAGAGACAGGAAAGGGAACGGATTTGCACTATCTTGGAGCTCAGTTCAGTAAATGTTATTGGAAGATTTAGGTCATTGCAAATTTGTGTCTCAGATTCTTAGTGAACAGGAAAAAAGAGCATCAAAGATTCTCCAAAGACCAGCTCCAAATTGGCTCAAAGTTTTTTCCAAGGTCATTGTTGGTAACAAGAGGTGATGCTATTCTTACAGCATAGAAAGCAACCAAAAATCAAGCCAGTGATAGTCCCCATCTTCACCTTATCCCCCCCCCCCCAATGTTCATAAAGTGAAATCAAAGATCAATAAGATGCTCATCTGTTTTTTGATATGAGGGGTATACTCTATTTGGAGTACATTTTACCAGGTCAGGCTGATGGTTGAGTTTTCTATTTCTGAAAAGACAGTATAACAGTGTGTGGCCAATACAGCCTGGTTTGTGGCAGACAGAGGACTGGGTTTGGCATGGTGAAAATGCAACTGCTCTCAGTGTGTGAGTTTGGAGTTAAAGACAGCATGTCTCTCTTGCCTTGTGCACCTGACTCACCTGACCTCACTCTGTGAAACTTCTTTTTGTTTCCATTAATGAAAAAGAACATCAAAGGACAGTAATTTGAAGGACTGAGCCCCGGTGGCCTAGTGGTTATGCGCGGGACTGTGGCCCACTGGGACGGAGGTTCAATTCCAGCAGTGGGGCTGGGCCTCCTACTCCCACCACTGGAGAGCAGTGATGCCCCCCACCCCAAAACAAAAAAAAAGGACAGCAATTTGACAGCACAGAAGTGAAGAAAAACAGGGAGATGAAGTCAGTCATTCAGATGCAATTGAAAAATGTTTCCAAGAATGGAATTGCAGGTTTGAAATAAATGGAGCATATGGTACTTTGAAGGTGATAAAATGGTTTTGTAAAAAACAAAACAAAAACATCCCCATGGTTTTGAAGATAAAATTCTGTGTTTGGGGGCATACCCCCTCATATGTATGTATATATATGCAAATGCAACAAGTAAGCAGATGGTCTTTGGGTAAAGTGACCAGGTTTTAAGTGGGACACCATTGACCAGGGGTGGGGGTTCTTGATTAGAAATTTGGTCTAGGCTGAGCCCCGGTGGCGTAGTGGTTGAGTGCAGGACTGCAGCCCATTGGCTTGGTGGTACAAATCCAGGAGCACCTCTCTGGGAGCAAGGCTGAGTAGCTCCCACGACCACCAGAGGGCAGTGATGGCCCCCCAAAATAAAAAACAAATAAAAATTTGGTGTATATGGAGCAACAAAAAATGTTAACAGAATGTAAAAATAGTATTGTAATATATTTATTTTAATTTTAAAACACTGCAGGATGTCTTTAAATTATTAAAAGGCAAGGCATCTGGTCACCTTATCTTTGGGCCTCTGCTTAAATATTACCTCAGTTCAAGAACAATGTGTTCTATAATGCAGCATTGTGTGATAATCATCTTGCTGACAAGATTGCTAAAGACATAATGGATGCACAAGGAAATGTGGTGAAGAAAGCTGATGGTGCCTGGCTATCAAAGGGTTGCAGTTAAATAATTAGTCGCCTTGCAGAGAAGAAACAATGCTCACATGGAAGAAGCATGTCTGCTGTGTGATCATGAGGTGGTGACAGGAAGAAGTATCAGAAATTCAGAAACAAGCAATCAAATCTTTGTCAAGGGGCATGGAAGCAGTGGAGACCCAGAACCCATCTGTGCCATCATTGGACAGTCCTTTTCAGAAAGTCCACACAGCAGGGATGAAACATTCAGCGTCTGCTATAGCACTGATGAACCACATAACTATCCTCTTGTTCTTTGTATTTCCTCCCCTTACTATTATTGTTCTTATTTGTCTTACTTCAATAATCATATTACATTTGAATATGTTTATTTTTATATTTAAGATAGTTAAGTACATGAAAACATGATAGATAATCCATTCAGATTCAGTAACAGGAGTAATGGTTCCCTGAAGGTATGAAAAGAAAAGGAGGGAAGGGGAGAATAGGAACCTGATAGCACTGATGACCCAACTTGATGGGATCAAACAGCAGAATTTTATGTGAATAGATATATTGGAGAGCGTAATGTGGAATATATACATATATACATACACATGCATATATATGGGAAAAAAGGGTTTGTAGGGTGGTAGTGGGAAGGGCAAAAGGTGAGGGGATAGCAAGGAGTTCAAGAAGAAAGAAAACATTCTGAAACTCATACTTCTTGACGTGATTGAACTGTGGAATGTTAGGATATCTCTAAGAGCTCCCAATAAAATGGACAAATAAAAAATATGTATTTCAAAAAGTAATGAATTTGTGTAACAGTGCTTCCTTTTGCCAGTGGTAGGCATGTTTTTCTATTGCATTAACTGTAATCCAAGACATCCTTGTGTTAAGGAGAAGACCTAAACTTTGGGCCCCAGAGCTCTCTCGAGGGTATACTTGATGGGGCAGATCGCTGAGCATGTCTTGTCTGGGCTCTTGGAGAGTTTCAAACAGAAATGCTTCTGACTAAAAGGCAAGTGCAAACAATTTAAGGCACCCAGTACCTACTGGGAAAGGAAGGCCATTTGTGTAAGGGTGAAAACACCACTCTAGGATGCCTGCTGGTGCTTATACTGGGGAAGACCGTCCTCTTCAATCTCAGGTAAAAATGAAACTAACTTGGCGATCAGAGGCCTTCCATACTTTGAATGACTATCTAAATTGAAATTCCAGATTTTTTTCCCAAAGAGATCAGATATCCAGCAATTTATCGCAAGTGACTAGTAGACTTCCCTTACACTATTTTAATATGCTATAGAATAAAAATGACCTACTTCAAATTTTCCTCTTTTAAAGAAAGAGTTATTTGGTTTTACATTTAAAACAGTTGGGGGGGGGGGAGTTGTGCACACACGCTAGGGAGAGGAGGGTAGAAAAGACGTTCCTTCTTTTCACAGTTAACATTGTTTTAAAAATAGGCTTGACGAAAACTTGTTTCATTACCACTTTATTCTCTGTAAAAGCACCGTAAAATGTTCTGCTTCTCACTGTAGTCCTGCTCCACAACACAAACACCGCACACATTATCATGGACAGCGGAAAAACTATGCATTTTCCTATGACCTAGAAAAGCTTTAGTCATAAAAAAGATGGAAAGTATTATTAGATGCAACAATAGAAGTATGAGTTAGAGTCAGCACTTGGCTTTATTCAAGTAATTCTATTTTAAATAGAAGAAAAATAATGACAGAAGCAGGAAAGCATGTGGTATTTAATAAGGACTAACCATTAGGCACCTCTCAAATCACCTTTGTACTAAAATAAGAAAAATTAAAATATCTTTCTTATACATTCTCCCAACCTGGCTCTGTCAAATATCCTAAATTGAGTACAGTAATACTATATTGTTTGTCCATTTAACCCCCATTTATTGGGGCAATCAGCCTCCATCTCACATAAAACACTGGGCAGTCAGCAATAGGAAAAGAAAGACAAAGGGGGGAGGGAGGGAGAGAAAGAAAGAAAATAGAAAGGACACAGAGGTGTTTGGGAAATATTTTTCAGAAATTATTTAAATAGTCCTATAGTTTTCTATTGTTATACAAAACTTGGCATTGTAGAGGGTTATGCAGACAGCTGGTGACAAACAAGTCAGCAGTTCGAATCCACCGTCTGATATCCGGGTGAAGCATCATGATTTCGACTCCCATGGAGACGCAGCGTTTGGGAAGCCCACAGGGCAATTCTACTCTTCCCTACGAGGTCGCTATAGGTCAGAACAGACTGGAGCACGGTGAATTTGTTTTGTCAGGAGTTTTACAGTGTATTACCATTGCTACTTTAAGGAGAGAACTAAGAGTGAAAGGATCTTCTTCATGGGAGTAATTGATGTAAAAGATGTTAGGAGTGCAACATGTGTTCAACATATTTCTATGCCATAAAATGTAGTACAACTGACAAGAAGCCGAGCAACTTGAGTAGATTTTGTTGGTTCCAGTGTTTAGAGCAGAAATGATGGCATGCTCCCCAAAACTGCTAGTTTATTAATCATTATGTAAAATAAAACTGGCAACCTACTTCATAAAGACATATGAGAAAAAAATAAAAAGTTTTTACATTTTTTAAAAAAGACAACCTAGGGAATCTCATGTGATACGGTTAGGTTCAGTGGAAATTAAAATTAGTAACTAGTGGAATATTCAATAGAATTTTTATATGGAAAATGCTATTTGAAACAAAAATCATAATGTTATCATATATAGTGGGGGCTTATTTAAAAAATCAGAGAAAATAATCATTATCTTTTCATTTCATTTTTCCATGAACATTTTAAAGACTCATTTTGTGCAGTGTTTTGTTTAGTAAAAACTGATAAAGGAGACAATGCTTCAAAGCTATGCATAAGGTCTTCTGAACCCTGTGCATGTGCTGAGTCCTTTGTCGGTGTCTGTTCTAAGTAAGGAAGTACTTCCGGGAACTGGTTACTACCAATGATCCAGCTGGCATTTGCAATACCAGTGGCATAGTCTCCAGCATTACAGCACCACAAAAGCCCCCACAGCATGACACAGGGTAGACAGAGCTAATGGTGTTTGTGCCCAGGACCTCCTGCCTTGGAGGAAGAAACAGTCAGAGAGGGCTTAGAGGTAAAGATGGCAAGACTTGGTCATATATACCTGGGACACGTGGTTAGGAAAGACCAGTCCCTGAAGAACAGCATCATGCTTGGTTAGGTAGAGGGTCAATGCCACAGAGGAAGGACCCAAAGGGAAGATGTGGACGCAATGGCTGCAACAATGGGCACAATTGTGAGCATGGCCCAGGACTGGGGCCTGCTTTGTTCTGTTGTGCATAGGGTCACCGTGGTTTGGAACTAAATCGAGGGCAACGAGCAATAGAGGAGAAAATCCAAAGAATCAATGCTAAGGGTTAGCAATGCGCGTACTAAGTTGAACCTTTCTCTCTCTCTTCATTTCCCACTCCTTTTTCCTGCTGTAAAATAGTATTGGGTTCCCAAGGGTAGACATCTCTATGGGAGAAAAGCCCCTCCTTTACCTACCATCATGCGACAGGGAGGTTTGGTCAGCTGAATGGGCAGTTGGCAGAACAACATTTATCTGGATATATTCTCCTTTTTAATCAAGGGCTTCGAGAGAAAATGGGATTCATTTTATTAAAGATAAAGAAGTGTTTTACCATTTGACAGATTGTTGTGCTTTGGTTCTATTCTGCTATTAAAATGTGGTTTCAACTGTATTAAATATACCAGCAAATTCTTGCTGGTTGTGAAGTAGGAAGAAGATGAGCCACTCAGATTAGAAGACTCTCAAAGCACACAAGAGGAAGAGCCGCCTCCTCAAGTGGTGCTAACCTTGATGAGCCAGGTAAGGTTTTCTGGATCTGATTGTACATATATAGCAGAATTCAAAATGAAGAAACTCACAGTTGCAAACTCCCATTAAGAACTATAATGTTGTCTGTACAAAGTATCTATCTAGGAAAATTAGAAGACAAATATATAAATGCTGATATTACAGGCCAGGAGTACTCAACACATCAATCACAATCTGCTTGTCAATTGCATATGTAGTGTAGGTAGATTGCATGCCATTAAAAAATAGACCTAAGCCTATCATCAATCCTGACACTTAATTGATATACAGTGCAGCCAATCAGATACAATCTTAGGTGTCAAATGCATGTGCAAGCACCTGTGCTAAGTGCAGCAAAATTGACAGCTAAGTTATAGCCAATTTTCAGACCTTGGGTTTTTTTTTCTCTTAAATATAAGAAAGGGTATTATAATGAGTGGGGGAGCTGGAATAAGTAAGAAGACAAAAATGTATCACTTTCATATGGAATGGAAGATTCTGACACTATAAGCAGACATTCAGCTGAAGTCCAGAGTTCATGAACAGTTCAGGAACTTACTCACAGAGGGAAATTACCCAAACATGATAAAATGTGCTATCTCCTTGACTGCATCATTCCACTCTACTTATTTATGTGAGTCATATAGTGATCATAAAGTCCGAGTTCCATTCTGTCATGACTGATGATCATTTGGAAGTGTGCTTGAGATTGGCTGTCAGCAGCTGTTTTCCGGACTATGCATCCCTGGCTCATTCCATTCAGTGCAAGTCAACAGAGTAAACTCAGGTAATGTCAAAAAATGTATATAGTTAATTGTATTGTGTTGTGCACTAGGGACTCATGCAGCTTTGCAAGGTACAAAAACATATATTGTACATATAAAGAATTCTCAATGCATTTATCAATAAATATGATAAATAAAAATAAATATGTATTGTGCATTTTTGTAGTTGGTAGATCTCTTTGACTTGATCATTTTTAAGTAGTTTGCATGCTGAAAAAGTGTGAACACCACCATTATAGGCATTACCCATTGTCACCATTTCAACTTATAGTAGCCTGATAGAAGGTTTCTGACACTGTAAATCTTTAGAGGAGCAGACAAGTTCACCTCTCTTCCATGGAGCAGCCAATGTATTTGAACCTCCAGCTTTGTGATTATCAGAAAATACTCATTCCACAGTGCTTCTAGGATTCCTTAATCAAGTTACCAGCAAATGAAAATACACTACTATTGATACTTTTGAAGCAAAAAATTACATGGCTACTTTAAGAGAAAGAAAAGTTTAAAAGAAATTGTATCATATTATTTCTAAAGGAAATAACTATTTCAACATCTATATTGAATAATACCTATATATTTAAAAGCATACCAAAAGTGGTAGTTACATAATTTCATGTTAACTTGAGGATAAATAATTTCATGCCAACTTGAAGACATAAAAATGCAGGGTTGGTGTTCAACCTGTTGACTCTGATATGGTAAAAGTACAGGGGTGTCACTCAACTTCTCATAGTCTGATGGTGCCTCCTGAAGGGCATGACTTTCTGGCTTTCTCATAATGAGGGTCCACAGAAACTCCCTATCTCGCTCTGCATTCACCTTTCTGTTTGCAGGCCAATGGGAACATGGATGCTGTCACCATCATTGGATCCATGAAACTTTGCACCAACCAGCCTGTGATATTCTTCATTTTGCATCATTGATTATGACTGTATGAGACTGAAGAGGTTCTTGTGAATTAATATCAGACTTTTAGCCTTGATTTCGACTAGGTTGGTATGTTTTCTCCAGGTATAATTGCTTCTTGAGATAAAGCTGCTATACATATATGAATATCTCTAGATTTGTTTCTCAGTAAACCCAGTCATATACTATTACGATTATTTAAAATGCCTCAGCAACAACTATGGTCAGGAGAGACAAGGTTTGGGGGAAGGGCATCTCTTTTTGGTAAAGTAGCTCAAATGAGGAAACCACTCAAAGAGATGGATTGACACCACAATTGAAACAATGAGTTCAAAATAAAAAAAACAATTGTGAGACTGGCTTGTGACCCAGTAGTGTTTTGTTCTGGTGTACACAGAGTAGCTATGGATCAGAACTGGCATGATGGCACCAAACCACAGCAGTAACCACTAATGCCAGCATTAATGTAACTATATTCTACTAACTTCTGTAGTGCAAAATTGATCACAGAATCAAGATATGTCATTAATTATTGCTGCCTCTATATGAAATTTGCAAGCAAATAAGGATCAATAATTAGATCACATTCCTCAATAATTAATATGCATTAATATGAGGCTGAAGATCACATGGCACAATTTTGTAGTATTACTTACAGTCTCATTATAACCCTCAATAATATAAATGACTACTGTAGGAATTACATTACGACATCTGTGGAAAGTCCATGGAAATTAATATCATCAGTCAGAATAAGATCAGAAGCCAAGTTTGAGATAAGCCATCGATTGTTCATTGACAAATTCAAGTTCAAACTGTATAAAATTAAAATAAAGTCTACAAGTGAATAACAACAGCATTGACTATATTTCACAGATGTTGTGGTAGTTACATAATCTGGTGTGAATTTGAGGATTAAGGGAGTAGGGGCAGAGTCTAGTCTATTTATCTGCAGATAACCAACGAGAACTCTGTGTGGACATGGCTTTCTCTGGAGCATTCTGGGAACTGCTGTATTTTTCTTCTGTAAGTTGGGTGACACTTCTCTCTCTGTTCTTTCCATTCAAAACCCTCTACTTTGAAGGCTGACTCCATCTGAGACATCCCTGAGGAGAAGTTACATGGGCCTACCCTGATAACACACCTGGGTGCCAGAGAAGTCATGCAGAGACCCTTGCTAGCACTGAGATGCTGACAACATCACTGGATTCACAGGCCTTTCTATCCAATGACTTGTGATCATCCTTTCAGCATCATTGCATGGGTTTCATGAGTCTGAAGAGATATTGATAGATTGGAAACAGACATATGGACTAATATCGGACTTTGGGGCTTGAACTGAACTGGGTTGATAATGCTTTCTTAATGCATAATTACCCTTTATATAAAACTCTCTCTTATACCCATATAGGTGTCTATAGATTTGTTTCTCTATTTACCCACAGATGAATTTAGAAACCATCTCAAGAATAGATTTGACACAATAAAATCAAATACCTGAAGAACAGAGGAGTTGTAGGTGACATATAGGATGTCAGATATAAATAAAGCTATAAGATAATTAACAGATGGGGGTGGGTGTGGCAGCAGAACAAAAAAGAATGTGAAAAGAAGTTCTCAAACTTGGTTTTGAGTATATAATAGCTAATGCAAAAGGAGGAAATTATGATGCTAAAGAAAATAAATGATTCTAAAGGGTAGCTTGCAAAGACAAAGCAAACTATTAGAAAAAATATTGAAATCTAGAAGTAGAAAAACAGAACATAGTCTGTGTTTCTCAAGGTCAAAGAACTAAAAAGAAAATACAAATCTAGAGATCCAGTATTGAAGGAAGTTTATGCAGAAAATATTGAATGATGGAGAAAGCATCCCAAGAAGATGGAAGAAATACAGGACACATTACAAAGTTAATCACTTTCAGACAGGACATATGAGCAAAAAGCTCTGATATAGAAGGAAGGAATACAGGATCCACTGGAAACGTTGGCCGAGAAATGTTGCTGGGTGCTATCAAGTTGGTTCTAGCCCCTAGCAACCCTGTGGACTAGTGCAAAAACCATGCCCAGTCCTGAACTCGTCTCACTGTGTAGGCATGCTCCACTCTATTGCTGGTCATTGCTTTGAGGGTTTTCCTCCTTTCCCTTGTCTGTCATTTTGTCAAGCATGAGGACTGATGTTCTTTGATAATGTGTTCAAAGCATTCAAGAAAAGGTATTTGCCCCTCTCTTCCAAGGAGCTCACTGACTGCACTTCTTCCAAGACAAGGTCATTTGTTCTTTTGGAAGACCATGGTACTTTCAAAGAGTGGAATCCACTAATTGACAGAATATCACTTGAAATCTTTCCGAAGATTAACACAACCTGGAATTGGCAGTCATTTATTTCAAGAAATTTAGAAGACTTGACTAAAACATTGAAATTCATATGTTCTTGTGGTGGTCATGTTTTCAATATGTCAATTTTATGGTTGAGATGTAGGGGTGGAGTCTAGCCTGTTAATCTGGAGATAGCCATTGAGTAGCCAATAAGGCCTCTGTGTGGGTATGGATTTCTTCTGAGACTTCTAGGAAATCTCACGGTACTTCCCTGCTGGAGATGAGAAGCCATCTCTCCAGTTGTTGGAGTCAGTCTCCGAGACAAGACAAGATGGCAGTGTCCCAAGAGCTGGAGGAACTGGAGGAGAAACCACATTACCTTACCATGATGGAACTAGACCTCTGAAGCTGGAGAAGCTGCATGGAGCCCCCTGAAAGTACTGAGTTGCTTCTATCATCACTGAAACCTCTCATGGGAAGACCTCTGCCAGTGCAGGGATTCTGCACCCACTGACCTGTGACTTTGTGAGACGGAAGGAGACTTTGTGGACTGGTATTGCACATATAGGCTAATATCGGACTTACAACTTTGAACTGGACTGGGTTGGGATGCTTTGTCAATGTTGCATTCCTCTTGTATGTAAACCTTTTCCTTATATCCATATGCATGCCTATGGATTTGTTTCTCTAGTCTACCTGGACTAACCCAGTCCTTTTGAGGCCAATGCAAAAAAAAAAAAAAAAAAAGGTGATCCTTCAGAATGTGTAAATTACCAGCTATCATTAATATCACATGTGAATTCCTGTTGATGGTCAAAGCAATCTCAAATTGGGAAAGAATGCTAAACAATAAATGTAGAGAGCCTAAGGTAAGATTAAATCAATTTCTCTATTCCTGGCCAGATACTTTAACTGACTTTCTACCCAATACTCAATGTACCATACCATGGACTAAGTAAGTACTCTGATGGCTTTAGACCCTGCCTTACAGGGAGCAGGATATCCCCAAGGACCACTCTAGGAGGACTTGATGTGGAAGCCCAATTGAACAAACTGGGACTTACCTTAAAATTACTTGCAGCCCTTGGACTTCGGACTGAAATTCCATGATTTCAGAAAGGGAAGAATGCCCCCGGTCCAATAGTATGGAAATGATGACCATTGGATTCTGGGTAGGATCCCTCCTTAGTGGGTGTCCAAGGACTATCATATCCTCAGTATCTCAATGCTCTTCTTGCTCTTAATATGACAGGTATTGATATAATAGGCAATGGTATACCCTTGTAAGAAATGTTACAGTCAGATTTCCCTATTTCCAACCCTCATGAAATGTAAATAGAGGTCAAACATTTAAGAAAGCAGTCTGGACAAAGCAACAACTCATGGATTGTGACTCACAATTGAACTATACTCACATAAGCTCCTCATATCAGCAGTAGTTTAAATTCTAGGTCATTAGATAAATTATTGATGTTAACAATATAATTGCCTTATATCCAAGGGGGGATAATTGACAATGTTTTCCTTTTCTTTTTTTTTTCTTTTTTAGCTTTCGTGTGTCAGTCTGGGTTGACTATGAAACAAAATCCATGGACATTCCTATGTGTGTAAGGAAGAGCTTTATATAAAAGGGCAATTGTATATTGAGAAAACATCCCAGTCTAGTCTGATCAAGAACATAAGTCTAATATTAGAACATATGTCTGTTACCAGTCTATTAATTCCTCCTCAGACTCACGCAACCCATGTAATGACACCAAATGCAGGGAGATTACAGATCAGTGGGTGAAAAATCTTGTGGATCCTGTGGTGGTGAAAGGATCTCAGTGCTGGCAGGGTTCTCCACCTGGTCTCTTGTCCCATCATCCTGGTTGCATGTGACTTATCAGCAGGGATTTCAAGAAGAGAATATGTGTCCTGACTAAAGGAAGGAAGGCCAGATTTCCCATAATCCTCAGGAGTTGGCCATGCCCATAGAAGCCTTATTGACTATCACCTGATTCACAGGCTAGAATCTACCCCTTCAGAAGTTGACAGATTATGAACCTGCCACATTTGGGAGTTTTGCTCATTTGTTTTGGTTTTTGTTGCCTTTTGTTGAGTCACAGTATAACCACCAAAATAAATCAGAGTTATTCATATCACATGGACAAGTACATGGAGTCTGTACCCCCCTTAATTCTTGCCCCCATTTAAGAACAGTTAGTTCTTATAACACGGATCTGCTAGATACTCACCTTCATGAAGAGATCACTGAAGATATGGGGTCTACAGCAAAATGTGCTGAAGAAAGCAGATGGTGCTTAGCTAGCAAATGGTTATATTTGCAGCAAAGATAAATGCTTATGTACAAATCTTCCCTATCAATCCTATGTGTGCTTTGTGGGTATGCTCCCACACAGTACATCCTGCATGTCTATACATTCATCTACTCTTGGTTATTGTAGGATTGTGTGTATAACAGTATTCACCACTGCTTGTTGACAGTTGTAATCCTGTTAATGAAGGAAGACTGTTTACCAGCAGCCTTAGATATGCAGGTGACAAATTCATACTAGTTGGAAAAGAATATTTGAAGAGCTTACTGAGGAAAATCAAAGTCAACATAAAGAATAAAACTATTTTCACAAAGCATATTGGTAAGTAATATCTTAAAAACTAGGAAATATTAAACCTGTCAAAGATTTAATTTTACTCACATCCGGTTTCATTTTACATCAATGACCATGGAAGGATTGTCAAGAAATTAATTGAGATACTTTGTGCATTTTTTAAAAAGGACTAAAGGACTGAAGTGTTTAAAAAGAAAATATGTCACATTGAGGACTCAAGTTAGCATGATTAAAGTTGTTCCAAATTCTTGATTGCAGACAGCACAATATAACTACCAAAATAAATCAGTCATTCATATCACATGAACAAGTACATGGAGTCTGCACCCCCCTTAATTATTGCCCCAATTTAAGAACAGTTAGCTCTTATAACATGGATCTGCTAGATACTCACCTTCATGAAGAGATCACTGAAGATATGGGTTCTACAGCAAAATGTAGTGAAGAAGTTAATCAATAAATGAGAAAGAACAAAGATAAATTGATGACTGAGTTATTGTAATAGGGAGCAATATTAGATATAACATTGAGAGTCAGTAAAACAATCTGAACTTTTCTGAATTGATTTCAATAGGCTTACTCTTTAGGGGGGAGGGTGGTGAGATTTCATTTAATATTTTGGGAACAAAATATAAGGATGAATGACATCATGTTTGGTAAAGAAGATGGCCAGTGAAGAAGAGGCAGACTCTCTCAAAACATGAACTGACACAGAAGGAGCAACACTTGCTTCAAATTTAACAAAAACTGTGTATGGGGGGTGAGAGTGGGGGTGATGCACAGGAATCAGGCACTATTTTGTATTAATTTGGGGGGGCGCGCATCACTGCCTTTGGTGGTCGTGGGTGCTACCCAGTGCTGCTCTTGAGAGATGCCGTTGAATTTGAACAGTCAAGCCCGAGGGCCGCAGTCCGGCACTCAACCACTTACGCCACCAGGGCTCCGCCCAGGCACTATTTTGTTACCTTTCAAAAAATACCCAACTTGTTGCCATTAAGTCAATGACTCTTTAGCACACAGTAGAACTGATTGTCTGAGTTTCTGAGAGCATACATCTTCACAGGTGTAAATAGCCCCATATTTCTCTCTCAGAGAAGGATATCATCTTAAATTGCTGAATTTGAGGTTAGCAGTATAATCATAGTACTTGAAATAGATCTGATGACCTAAGGAACCTGACAGTTGTTATGCTTTCTATAATTATGTTTGTGATATGTGCACTTTTCTGTTGGTATTTTTAAATTAATATTTTAATTAAAAGAAAATTGATTACATAAGAGAGATGACTCATCACATCATGAAAATTGTTAAATATATTATATCCATGTTTATAAAAACATAAAATAATTAAAGAAAATGAATTACAGAATGGAATTCTACTTAATATGAGAGGTATTAATGTTATTAATCCAAATAACTTTCAAAAAATAACGTTAAAATTTTAATTTAGTTTTCCTTATATTAATATGCATGTGGAATATTAATGTCTAACATTTAGCATTGTGGTTTTGTCTTTACAAGGTAAATAAGAGGTCCCACTTTAGACATGCACATATATTTTTCAAACAAAACATGCAGTTGGTTGCAGACAAATTATCTCATGGTATATCCAATATTCTTTGCAAACACTATAAGTCAATGTTATCAGTTCTTCTTTGTTCTTCATTATTTGTTGCCCAAGTTTCACTGGTACATGAATACTATGACTTTACTTGAGAATATTTAGTCCTGAAAATTACATCTGCACTGTTTAATATTTAAAATAGGTTTTATGCAGATGATTTGCCCAATGTAATGAATTACTTGATTTCTGATTGTAGGAGTGTCAATTAAATCATTCAATTATCTTATTCAATTAAAGTAAAATCCTTGAAAACTTTGATTTTTGTTCTCTATCATGCTATTACCCTTTGCTGCAGTAGGTAGGACTCTGGCATTTGTGGAGTTGTAATCCATATCTAGTCTTGGATCTTCATCAGTAAGTGGTCCAATCTGCTATGCTTTCCTCAAGGGTGGCAGTGTCATTTGTATATCTAAGCTTGTTCTTGTGGAGCCAGCATGACAAAGCCCTTGACAACTTCGATTTTTCTCCATATACCTGCATCATGATCTGTATAAAAATATGCAATTTTTCATATCAATGTCCAATTTTCACATGCATACGAAGCAAGTGAAAATACCATGGCTGGGTCAAGTGCACCTTAGTCCTCAAAGTGGTCTACTTGCTTTTCAACTGTAAAGAGTATGTGTAGGATATCAATTTATTGGCACTACCATTATAAAGCATCACAACCAGTGACTTGAAATAGGAATATATTATCTCATTTTTGAAGGATAGGATTACAATATTAATCTGTAGCTATTTGGTTCCTACAGAGGGCTGTGTGCCATGGATCTAGTACAACTTTGGGGTGTTTTTCCTGTTATGTGGAATTCCTTGGATTGTATACTTACCACTACTAAAATCTCTGCATCTGTGGTTGCATGGTTTCCTTCCTTGATGTCTCTGGCTCAGGGTCTCTTTTTTTCCCCTTCTTTATAATGTCATCACCTATGTTAAGTAATTACATCTGCAGGGATGTCATTGCAAATAAAATCACAATCATATATACAAAGTATATAAACAATCTTATTGAAATATTGGGAAAGAGAGAATATTCTGGGTGTGTATACATAGATATCCATTTGCCAATTGAATTAAAATATATTCTGTAACATGGAAAAATAAATGTCAGACAGAGACTCTTTTCACAGCGTTTTTAATGGCTGATTAAAAGTCTTTCTGCTATGTTGTCTTTGTTAGAATTCTGATCTTCAACCTTTCACACAGCAGCAAAAGTTCTACACAGTTACATAACTTACCACCCAAGACAATGGAATCTTCTCTGTCAGCCACACAATGCTGACTCATAGGACCTCAGGGGGAGTAGGTTGTCCAACTTTTCTCTCACAGAGTGGCTGCCTGGTGCATTTGAGCTGCTGACCTCATGGCTCCCGAATTCATGAACTAGATTTTCCTGAGAAAAATCAAGACAGAAAAAATAACATGTATTCTATGTTTCCAGTAAATTTTAAGATCTTTGTAGATGAAACTAAAATTAGTTGTTAAATATCAAGAAGTCTTTGCCCTCTGTCACAGATGGAAGAAATAGACAGTAATGGATTTGTAGAGCATAATCTGAGGTCATGGAAAGTTTATATTAGTGGTTGAAGTGATAACTAAAATAAGTGATATGTTTGTTAATGCTTTTTACTCTGTAAATTTCAAAACCTATGTATTTTATGGCATGAAATTCATGTCCCAATAAAGTTGATGAAACAAACAAAAGTCATTTCTGTAAAAGTTAGATATGATCAATTATAGAATTAAAATGTTGCTATATAATAGTACAACAGAGAATATGGAAAAATACCTAATTAAGAAGTTAACTCTGAGGGAGTCAAACTATCAAACACACACACACACACACACACACACACTCCTTATTGAGTAAATAACAGCCTACTAGAAAAGATAGCACACACTATGTAGTTTTAAAAGTTCTCACAGTTATTTTCAGATATTTTAATAGGCAAAAGTTTCAGACATTGAGACAAGTAGAATTATTGGAAGATTGCAAAAGCAGTAGTATAAACAAAGTATATATTAGGGACAGCCATAAGTTAATTGACCAATTTCTTCAAATCGCTTTTATCTTTGTTTTATAAATTGCTGTGACTTTGAAGACATATAGCTATTTTTAACATGAAGCATTTTTTTAAATTTTAAGTACTATGTCTAGGTCAAACAATCTTTCTTGAAGACATGCTTGACCAAGACTTAGTAAACTCTAAAGTAAAAAATGTTTCAAATTTATTTGAAATTATGACCCTGTGACAATTATAGATTTTGTAAAGCATCTTCATTTTTCTTTCTCATATGTATGCTCCTATTTTTCATATTATCAATAACATATTTTTCTATAAAAAATCTAATAATTTTGTTTTGATGCAATTGTAAGAATTACATGCTGTTATCTATGTAATAAAGTGTAATGTATATATATGTATATGTGTGTGTGGTTTTGATAATTTGACTCCTTAGAGTTAATTAATATTATTTAAAAATTCAGTCTCTTTTACTTTTAACTCCACTAACAATACAAAGTTTATAGATGAAAGTTCCCTAAGAAAATATCTTTATATAAGTTGCTACAGAAAATATTCACGGTCTCATGCCAGAAGGCACATATTTCTAGGTAATGGAACTAATGAATAAGCAGGCTTGCAGTACTTACATAAAATCTTCATCAGAACTATTTTGATGCAGGCCATATATGTACAGTTTACATAGGTGTACAAGTTTGGGCTTCAAAAGTTTTTAGAACATTCCATTACCTTTTAATTCCACTTTACATGAATTGCTGAATCCTCCTTACACATAGAGCATTTTAATGCATATTTTGTTTTTGTTATGTAAGGTAAGTATTTCCAGCATGAAAGTTATTCTAAAGTACACAGTTTGCTTTCCATAAGTGCTGCCAATATAATTTCCATTTAAGTTGCTTATATGCAATCTTGAACAAGAACTTTTAAAAGCTGCACACTTTTGATAGATTGAAATAGAAAATAACATTAGTTCTACTCTGATGTTATGTGTGTGATGGTGTAATTGTGTGTGTGTGTATTATTTTAAATTGTCAGATTCTACCTGGGAGCAATGTTTTTGTTGTTGTTGCTTAATATAAAGATTTGAGAGCACTGCTATTATGAAACACTCTAGTTACTGGCATTGTCAGGGCATAGAATGCTTTTCCCAACTCAATGAATACATTACCTATCTGCTAATTATAATATCTCTATGATGCTTTAAATTCATAGCATAACAAACTGTTATCTCTTATTTGATGGTATGAAACATGGTTAATTTTTAGTGCTTCCACTTTTGAATTTCACTGATTCTAAACAAATAAAGTCAAAGAAGTTATAGTGTTTGTTTGCAAATTACAAGTATCTGCTTAAAAGCTACTCTCTATCACTTTTAAACAAAACCATCTCTTTGCAAAATTGAATTAGTATTTTCTATAAGGCATGAATCTCAACTTCATGGTATTTTTTTCAATATCATCATTAAGAGAAAATTCATGAATACTTAATGAATAAAAGACATTTGCATCATATAAATACCTCAACCTCCTATTCTGTATGCAATAGTTGCACTACCATCTGGCAAAGGTTTCAGTTGACTGAAGATGAAGCAATAAATTGATACAGTAAAAATGTTATCAAGAGTTTTTAACCAATTAAAATGCTTGAAGCAGGCTCAATGCATGCTAAATGTTATGTCTGCTTCTGCCAACAACCATACAGGAAAGAAGTATAATGAGCCAACCATGGGTAAAGGAAGAGGAGAAGGAGTCAAGGGTGTTCTGCATCGTGTGCACTCATAGCAAGGCTCACACGATGAAAAAGGAAGTGTGGAGACACTTCTCTCACCATCCCCACCTTCAAGGGAAAGTTAGAACTCAGTGTCTGTTTTGATTAAACACGTGAGTACAATTTATGACAAAATATGAATTTTGGGATTTCAGGTTTTCCCACAAAATCTCCACTTACTAGGGTATATTAGTGGAAAATAAGCATATGATATCCACAATTTTCTACTCAATTCAAGATAAAATAAATCTTGGCTAGAAAATGTTTTTGAATACATTATTAATTCAGTATTTTTCGCATGATTCTGTTTTATTTTAAGGCTTTTTTGTGATAAGTTAGGGTGGTCATTTGTTTTTTAAATTAATTATGATAAATTAACAAGAAAGCAAGGAATAGTTTTAAATATTTAAGATGAATACATGGTTCTACTGATATTAAATATAAGATAGTTAACAGATCTATCTTGTCATCCTTAAGATAATATTGCTTCTCTGGATTCATGGGGATGATGGCAAAGAGAATGAAAAAGACGGGGTGAGAAGAACCACAGAGTACTGAATTGTGAGGGGAAAAATAGTCTGTGATGTTTCTCACTCAAGCTGAGCGATTTCAACAGAGTTGCCTAAGTAAAGCGTCAGCCAAGGGTTCTGACTCTGAGGCGTCTTGAGTAGGAATGTAGATATTTGTGATATCATGACTAGGACCTAAGTCTTTGATATTCCCTTCAGATTCTGTCATGCACTGACTATGCACTGTTGCAGCTTGAGCGCTTGGAATTTTATAGGTCTGAGAATTTATACGCAGATTTTTATTCAAAAGATAGAACCATAGCGGCTGAGTCCTGGTGGTGTACGTGGTTGAGTGCGGAACTGAGGCCCGCGGGGTTCAAATCCAGCGGCGGTTCTCAGGAGCAGCGCTGGGTAGCTCCCACGACAACCAGAGGGCAGTGATGCCACACAAAAAACAAAAAAGAACCATCACAACTCATATTTGTTCATTTTTCTGCTCACTGTTTTAATTTTAGTATATCTTTTGTATAATTGTTTATCTGAACAAAATCTGTATAATTTCAAGACTAATCAATCTACCAGATTATATAACTATAATTCCTACTACTACTCAGATGACAGCACTGCTAACAAAGATTATTTTGGGCAATTCCATTATTAAAGTCAACATTATTATGAATTTTACTAACAACTTTTTAAATTTAGTTTATGGAAAATATGTTCCTTTTTAAAACTTTCTGAAATGATACAATATTTTAACATTTAATTTTTTCTGAAGCCAGGTATTTATTCAGAATACCTTAAGACTCAGAATTGAGTTGATAACTCCAATAAACAATATTATTTTCAACAAATACTGAGAGTATTTCTTTTAAAACTGAGGGCCATAAGCTACCCTCTGTCACCACTACTATTCCATATATTATCACAGAAGTCTTACCCAGAGCAAAAGGTAAAAATGTGTAATAAGCTGCATTAAAAGTAGTAATAACATTGCATATTTCAACGTTACTACACTGAACCCTTATTGGCGCATCCCCTCCCCAGGATATGCTTCTGTAAGGGGTTCTCGGTTTGCCTGCGGATGGATGTTGAGTCCCCAATCTGTACTCCCCCTCATTTATAATGATATAATTTTTAGTTTTTTGAAGCCTGACACCTGATCCATTTGACCCCTTGTGATCACACAGGCTGGGGAGCTTCCTCCATGTGAGCTTTGTTGCTTCTGAGATAGAAGGCTATTTGTTTATCTTCAAGTCTTTAAGACCTCAGAGGCTACCTCTTGTGTTAGCCAGGCACCATCAGCTTTCTTCACCACATTTGCTTATGCACACTTTTGTCTTCAACAATCATATGAGGATGGTTGGCATGCAATGATATGATTGATCGTTCTTTGATGCTTGATAACTGCTTCCATTAATACCTCTTAGTCAAACAGGCTGATGTGCTTCTTTCACGTGGACTTTGATACTTCTGAACTGTATAGCTGCTTGTTTACTTTCAAGTCCTTAAGACCCCAGACACAACTTATCTCTAGTTTTAAATTCTTCCTCCCTCCCACTATCATTATCTGAATTCTACTTTACAAATCCGGTTCAATCAGAGGATTTACACTGGCACATATAGAAAGCTGAAACATGGAGAATCCGGGACAAATGATCTCTTTAGGACAAATGGGGAGAGTGGTGACACCAAGAGGATAGAAGATAAAGAGGATAGAGGGTAGAGGATAGAGAGGATAGAGTAGAAAAGGGGAACTGATTATAAGGATCTACATATAACCTCCTCCCAGGGGTATGGACAACAGGGAAGTGGGTGAAGGGAGACACCAGACAGTGTTTGATATGACAAAATAATAATAATCTATAAATTACCAATGGTTCATGAGGGTGGGGGCTATGGGGAGGGAGTGAGTGTAATAAAGAGGAGCCAATACAAAGGGCTTAAATAGAAAGAAAATGTTTTGAAAATGATGATGGCATCAGTGGTACAAATGTATTTTTCATAAAATAGATGTATGTATGTGATGACTTGTGCTAAAAGTTGTATGAGCCCTCAATAAAATGATCCAAAAATGGTAAGAAATGAATATACTTACTCTATATGCAGATAACCTCATCCAATACATGGAATTGTAGAGTAATTTAAAAGAATCTTACTAAAGCTAAAAGAATAATTAAGAAAATGTGCAGTTTTCAGGATAGCATAAAGAAATCAATTAGATTCCACAACACTAGCAAAATTAACTCCAAAACACTATCTTATTATATAATGATGATACAAAAGATAAAATGCTGAGGAAAAAACATAGCCAGAAGTTTACAATACCTATCAAAACTACAAAACAGAAATAGAAAATGTCTATAGATAAGAATACCTAAGATTGTGAGAATGTCAATATCACCCAAACTAATCTCTAGATATCTACTCCAATCTCAATCCAAATCCCATCATCATTCATTGCATAAATGGAAAAAGTAATCTTTACATTATATGGAAAGGGAAAAGTAGCCATTAAATTATATTCATTACATTACATTATATAAGCAAAGCGTTACTACAAATGACAAAATAGGATATCTCATACTTCCAGATTTTAAAGCTGAGTATACAGGCATAGTAGTCAAAACAACTTGGTTTAGGCACAATGACAGAAACATAGACCAATAGAAGATAATTAAAATCCAGACTCTCCAACTATGAACAACTGATATTCCACAAGGGACCAAAGACAATTAATTGGAAAAGAGTCGACCTATTTGATATAAGGTCATGGCAAAATTATATATCCATTTTCTGAAAAATAAAATAGGATCAATGCCTCACATCATATACAAAACCAGCAGTATGAATCAAAGGCAAAAAAGTAAACTTTAAATCAATAGATATGATCAAAGAAAAATATTAGTAAACATAGATACTCCAATTAATAGCATAAATAGATGAAAATATTGCAAAATTTATAAACAGTGAAAAATATATGCAATAATTGATTTCTTAAAAATATAAGCAATTACATCTAAAGATTCCCAAATGAATTAAAAAATAATGTAAAAATGGAAGCCACCAATGGCATATCCGACAAAATACTGATTGTAAAAATTTATGGAAATCTTCAAAATTTAACCAAAAATTTTTCAAATACTGCAACTAGAAATATTTATAGGCATTCAAAAGCACATAAAAAATTCTATGCAATATTAGCAATTAGAGAGATGTAAATCAAAACAAGGAAATACAATCTCACCACATCAGTAGCAGCAATTTTAAAACAAACAAGCATAAAATAGAAAACAATTAATACTGCCAAGAGTATAGGGAGCTTGGAATGCTCTTCACCTTCTGATGGGACTCTCAAGTGATACTGCAATGGTGGAAAATGATTCTATATTTTCTTAAAATATTTAAATTGAAATACTATATGATCCAGCAATCCCACCCCTAACTATAAACCTTAGAGAAATAAGAACCATGACCCAAATACACATAAAATTCCCAAGTTCATGTAAGCAATATCAACAATAGTAAAAAGATGAAGACAGCCTAAGTGCCTGTCATCTCATGAGTGAATAAGCAAACTAAAGTGCATGCACATACTGGTGTACACTGCAGTATTAAAGAATGATGAAGAACTTGCAAAACATTTGAGAACAGGGTAGAGACTTGAGTACATTATGGTGAGTGAAAGAAATCAATCCCAAAGGGATAAATATTGAATGAAACTAGTGTAATAAAGAAGAAAAGAAAACCATTTTTCAGAGTTAAAATGTATGAGAGGGAGTGTGTTAGTCTGGATAGACTAGAGGAATAAA
The DNA here is from genome assembly GCA_004026705.1 of Nesogale talazaci. Taxonomy (NCBI): domain Eukaryota; kingdom Metazoa; phylum Chordata; class Mammalia; order Afrosoricida; family Tenrecidae; genus Nesogale; species Nesogale talazaci. The sequence goes on from PVJH01012741.1 coordinate 30,091, forward strand.
TTTCATAGACATGCATATGGATATAAGGAAAGGGTTTATATCCAAAAGGAATGTGACACTGAGAAGGCATCCCAGCCTACTCCAGTTCAAAGTCATAAACCCCATATGCCCATATAACCCATATGCCCGAAATCAGTCTATAGAGTCTCCTTCCAACTCACGAAGTCATAGGTCAGTGGGTGCAGAATCCCGGCACTGGCAGGGGTTTCCCCATGGCTCCTCGCTTTCTCAGAAGCAATTCATTGTTGGCAGAGGTCTCCATGTGGCCGCCTCAGCTTCAGAGGTCTGACTCCATCAGGGTAAAGCCGTGTGGTCTCTCCGCTGGCTCCTCCAGCTTCTCAGACACTGCCATCTTGTCTTTTCCGTGATCCATCATCTCTCTAAGACTAACTCCCAACAACTGGGGTAGAGAGTTTCTCATCTTCACGAGGGAAATATGGTGAGATTTCCCAGAAGTCTCAGGGGAAAGACATGCCCACATAGAGGCCTCATTGGCTACTCAATGGCTATCTCCAGATTAACAGGCTAGACTCCACCCCTACATTTCTATCATAAATTTAACATAAGCACATGACTGCCACAGGGAGGAAAAACACATTTATAGCAGACAAGTCTTAACAGGGATGGAGAGGAAGGTAATGTAAGGCAGAGTGCATTGAAATGCTGTGAGCAATGTCAAAGAGATCTCTGTCAGGGGGATCAATGTCAAACGACGCTTTTAAAGGTGCCAGTCAATTCATAACAGTAGGAAAACTACAGTTATGAAGTAGCAACAAAAATAATTTTATCATTTGGTGGGTTGGGGGAGTCACCACAACATGAGGGACTGTGTTAAAGTGTCACGTCACTAGGAAGGTTGATAACCACTGCCCTAGAAGATTCCTATGAATCATAGGTAAGATATGCCTCCACCCGCCATCCTTTTAATCCTATCAGAAACCACTCATCCCTCCCATGGCACTTTACTTCTCTGCTGGGTTTAATAACCATCACAATTACTACACACAAATCATGGAAAATATTTATAGCTATTAGGAAAATGAACAGTTTTTCCCAAGAAGTCAGGATCAAAGTGTGCTGCTTTTTTCCGCATAGCAACATATTGGTAGTCATATCTTTCTCCGGTCCTCAGTCTCTTAACTATACGGTTTCTTGTGCTCCCACTACTCTGACAGCCAGCTCTTACCTGATCGCATTCTGCTTTACTCCTCTGTAGCCTGGAAGGCCCACTGCTCTCTCTTACGGTCTTTATGGACTCTGGTGGCTGGTGCCAATTTCACTTCCCACTGGGTAGCCTCTACTTCTCCACAGGGATCTGACACTCACACTGCTGTTGGATCTTCTTTCTCAACAGTTATGATATTCTCTGCTCTTACTGCCTAGATGGCTCACTTACTTCCAGTAGATTGACAAATCTGAATTAGAATTAGAATTAGAGTCCTCTGCACCTTATTTTCATTAACCAATCCAGTCATTTCATAGGATTTATATACACTATGTCTACTAGAGTAATACTATGTAATTTCACATAACAACCCATGCATATATCCATAGCAAATAATATTTTTGCACAAGAATTTGCATGTAGTATGCTGTAAACAATAGAAAATTATAAGGGAAAAAAAGAAGAACATTGTACAATATGCTGAGTGCAATGGTGTAAAACATTTTGCATAACCAAAAACTATGAGAAAATAATTCATTGGGTCTCAGGACTCAGGACTAGTCAGGGTGATGTCGATCAGTGTAATCTACAAAATTGCATCATGCAGCCTCCAGTGTCATTTCTACACCCTAATGTGTTGTAGACAAGTGTAAAATTACCCTTTCCTTATCTAGAGCAAAAGAGAGTGATAAAAATCAGAGACTCAAGAAACACTTTGTATTAAAATTTGTGCAAATTTAAGACCAATCACTCTGTCTTAAAATTTATCCTGTAAATCAAAAGAACAAGTGGATGCACCACTACCATGACTAGTTAATTGGTCTAAACAGGATCACAGCATTAGGTTCTAAAAAGGAACAGAGAGAAATATCTTTTTTTTAAGTACAACCAAAATTCCAAACATTAAAACTTTTCAGATGTTCTGATCTGATAGAGGTTAATGGAACTGAACTTGTACCTAGGGATCAACTTTCATCCAAACAATAGACAGGCCTATAAAGTGGATGATCACCTCACAGCGAAATGCATTCCTTTCACAATCAACCATGTAAGGCCATGAGAAGAGTGTTTTCCTTGAAACAAAACTCAGAGGGTATAAAAAGGCTGAGAAAAAGGACAAGTGGACATGGAGACTCCGGGGAGAAAGTAGGAAGTGTGCTGCTATATAGAGAGGAATGTTACAGATGGTATAAAACAAAATAAATGTAAAAATGTCAAATGAAAACCAATTTGCTAAAAATAAAATAATTATATGCCCAGCTGTTTTTGGTTTTACTATGGGATATGCAATGTAGAAAGAAATAGGGCTCTTAATGGAACAATTTGTAATTAACGCCTACTAACTGGATTTTATTCTCCTTGGGCATCTATAAAATGTCTAAAATAGAAGCATAAGGCTAAGCCATGATACTTATCTACTCCATTGATGCACAAAAATACTATTTTTGAAAACATCAATCTACACTATAAAGACCTTATATTGATCACTGAGTGTATCATACTAAGTGCGTGGAAACAGATCTCTTGGGTGAGAATCTGTTTCAATAAGAAAAATGGCAATGCATATGTGCAGTCATGTACAGTTATTTGACCAAAACACACATGTGAGTCATTGGAGATAACAGGATATCTCTGGTAACATATCTGAAGCCGAGTAGAAGTGAGGTATGTGAATTATATGCCAATGCAATTTTTGGAGAGAAATTTTAAAATAAATTTTAAGATTGAACACAAGTGTTCAAAGAATCTGAGACCAAGTGTATTAGCTCAGTTTGACTATTGAAAAAAATCCAGGGGCACTCATTTATGTATAATAAAGAACTTTCTTTGAAAGAATAATTATATTTAAAGAAGGCATCCTAACCCACTCCAATTCAAGTTTATAAGCCTGGTACCAGTCCATTGGTCCCTTGTCACAGTCACATAGCCACATACAATGATGCAGAATGCAGAAATATCACTGGCTGGTGTGGACAGCGTAATGTGTCTCCAAGCCCAGTGGAAGTATGGCAGGGCATCAGCAGCACTCAGGGTCAGTGACACCGTCCCAGCAAGCAGGAAGGCAAGGTGGCAAAGAGACAGGGAAGTTCCCTGCTTCCTCTGGTTATACGAAATCTACACCCCTCAAGGAGGTGTCATTAGGCTGTGATCTGATTAACAGATCAGATTCCATGAGTATACTTTCATACATCTTCAAGTTGACATAAAATCATTTAGCTACCACACCAATATACATCCAATTTTATCTTATATTTCACATTCACTCATAAGCCTTTTGTCATTACTACACTTTCTATACTTCTACCTCCATATCAACTTCTAGACTTTGGGGCCCTTTTGGTTAATTTATGGGGTTGAAACACAAAATAATGTATATCATATAAATGATAGGCTTTCTAAACTTAAACACATTTGATCACATTTACTGCCAAACTATAGAGAGGTACCACTACTGATCAAAATATTGAATTCTATCCCTGCCAGTGCAGATACATTATTTCAAGTGAAATATATTTTTTTTCAAGTGCCCTTAATCTTCCAGAAAGGCAGCTTGACAAACTTTCCCTTTAAACCTTGAGGATTGACTTGTGCCAGGCTGGGTGCAGTAGTTACATTCCTGGAGACACTGCAAGCAACTCTTGGTGTGATCCTTTTTGTCTGCTCCTGGTCTGCATCCTGCCCTGTGATTACTATGTATTTTGTAGAAATTAGTTAATACACTATGCAAATGAAACCTTGTCAAGTATATGTACTGTATGCTATACCCTAGACTTTACGTTTAAATTCAAATAAGGTGTCTCTGGCTTATAATAAGGGAATTTATGCAATTTTTATTGGTCCTTTCCAATGGGAAAGGCTGTTTCTTAAAGGAACAAGGAGTTATGCGTGTAGAAAGCCTACTCCAGGGAGGCTTTCCAAATGGAAAAAGTCAGAAGAGAAGCAACAAAAACAATCAGAAGAAGGAATAAGAGAAAGTGAAATGAGCAGAAATAGAGAAGACAAAGGAAATTCATAAAAAAATTTGTAAACATTTGAATACTTTCTTGTTTTTTTTAAAATAACCATTTATTTTGCTCATTATTTTAAATTACTTATTTGGATCGTTGGTTTCTCATTCTTGTGATGTCAATGGTGTTGCTACGGTACAGAATCCACATTTTTCAGACAACAATGTGCCCAATAGCGGGGTTAGTGTCCTAGATTGTGGGCACAGGCCTTTCATGTTGTGGCAAATAGTAGGACCAAGGGAAATTGGTTGCAAGGGGCCAGAAAAGTGCCTTTCCTGAGTAATGCAAGAGGAGCCTGTCTGTGGGAGGCCTGGATGACACAAGAGACATTAAGAAAGCTTGCCTGCATTAAAGAAAGACCTACATACTGTCTGATCTTGATTCAAAATTGTAGCTACTGATTCTGACCCTCATTTAAGACCTGTTACTTCTGTCATAAACCACTTACCTATAACGGTTTTCTTTGAATTCTGCGTGGCCATTGCAGCAGAATATGGAATCCAGAGAAAAAATAAACTATGTCGTGGGAGAATGTTTTGTCAGAACGAATAAACCATTTGGAGACTGTAAGTATATCTGACCAGCCATCATGGGAATCAGCTTTGAATGTCTGGGACATATGTCACTGTTGTTAGTGTGAGGGGATGGTGAGCCTGTGCAGAAGAGAACAAAACAGCGTCCAGTCTGAGGCATCCTCACGAGTGTTTTTATGCTTGGGCCCACTGTTGTAGCCAGTGTTTCAAACCATTGTGTGGAGGATGCTCCTCCTTTCCTCAGCCCTTCTACTTCACCAACCACGATGTTCTGTTCCAGGGACTGGTCTCTCCTGATCTTGTCTAAAGTCCATGCGATAAAGTCTGGTCATCCTTGTCTCTGCGGAGCAGTACTTCTGGCTGCATTTGTATCTGTAACACTAATTATTTTGACCATCTTCATTTCACAATTATTGCACAGCAAAATCTTGAAGACAGAGTTTGAGTTTTAGTGATCAAATTTTAATGTGATGTCAATTAATTCCTTTTAGTATTTTCTAAGAAAGAAGAAATGAACTGATGAAAATAGTTTGGGAGGCATGCTCCAAATGATACTTTCCATACTACTAGAAAAATGTTTAAGTCCTTTTTTCCCTATCTGTTCCAAATAGTGCTAATAACTAATATGCTTCTTAGCAGTTTGAGTTAGATTACTCTTTTTATGACTTGACTCATGAACTTTCTCAAAGATTTGTAGCTTCAATTAAACATATATTAATTTCCAAGGCTTTCTTTTAATTTAGCAATGATGTTTTTATAAGAGCTATATTTTTGCCCCTATTATCTTTCTTGACAGTATTGATCCAATTACGTTATTCTGGTTCTATACTGTGCATAACTTATGGCAGCATGACAGAAATTTAATCGAATTGCATAAAACAAAATAAGGACAAATATAAGGTTATTTCTACAAAGAGACAATGATCATACAATTGTATAAACTTCATAATTTAATATTAAATTGACAGAAGAAACTATTGTCATTTTCAATTTTTACTTTGCCATGATTTAACCTCTTTAAATGAAACATAATATTATGTCTACCTACATTTTAATTAAAAGACTCCTTTTAAGATCAGATCACAAACATTAAAAATTTGAAGTAATTCATGGTATAAGTAACTTTCAAATAAGAATAAAAGATTGCACAGATCATTAAATGCAAGCTTAATCACAGTCTTGTTTATTTTATAGTTAGAAAAACATTATTATAATTTAAAATAAAGGTATTTCATTGAATATTCAATGATTGACATTTTGAAAATTGGAAATAGACTGTTATAATAGTGTTTCACACAGGTGTACTATATTTCAAACCTACCGTCATAATGATCTCCTAAATTCATGTTTGATGAGCATAGAAACAGGACTGTAAATTTGCCATGTCTGAAAATTTTATCACTAAGTAGCTGTCATTTCAAGCAATCCTTAGTTGCAAATTAACTATATGGAAAGCACCCTTTTGAAGCTACAATTGTCAATACATTTCCTATACTTTGTAGAGTGGTTTTGCAAAAAGCAGCCACATTTTTAAGACTTGTCATCTAAAATATATTCTTGAGGGGAATAAAATAGTAGATTAAATTATAACCAGAATTGAATTGGAATTATGTACCAATAAAATAAAATAAACTAGTTACCAATGTGTAAATTTAATAAATATAAGTTTTCTTGATAATAGTAAATAAAATTTATGAAAAATTATAGCCATTGTAATAATGCAAACCACATGGGAATTTTCTCAATATATTTCAAATTATTTGAAAATCATTATTTTAGATAACATTTCAATGCTATTCAATGATAGATGATAATAGAGAGAGTTTCACTTTTATTGCTTTGTCATATTTTAAAATTCATCAGGTGAGAAATTTACCTTTCTGTTATAATAAGTTTTGCTTATGAATACATGGCAGCATACTAGACAGGAATTAATTTGTATTTGCTGTGAGAAAATAATATTCTGTATTAATTCATCTTATTCTGTATAAATCCATTTATGTTAATGAAGCTAACAATGTATATATTTTCCATTTATCTAACAATAAAGATAAAAAGATAAGTACATGCTTTATGTTTTAGGCAGTAAGAGCATATCAAGCATATGCTTGATAAGCATATCAAGTATTTTAAAGAAACAAACCATCTATTTGGTAATGAATGCTGGGTTTGCAATTTATGCACAAATTCATCGATTGACTTTGATCAATGAAAAATGGTCAAGAGTTGTTTGCACTGCTTGGCTCCAGATTTTCTCATTTACATGGGCGGCCCTTGACTTGGGCTGTTAACTGAGATATCTTTATTATTGCTACATAACTTCATTGGGAATTTAGCCTCAACTTCCCTATATACTTGCTAAATTCCAAAAAAAATTAGTGGCAACATACATGTGCTTTTTATTATTTCTACCAGTGTTACCCTTTATGATGCCTTATTGGAAAGAACAGGTAAAATGAACAAGCTCAGTATCAACCTTGGATACACAGATGTGGAAATGGAGTCATGGTACATTTATGACTGGTAATATATCAATATACCACAGAATCTTTTTCTAATTATTTGTAATCCAAATGGACCTTTGTTTATTGATAGTTGGTTCTGATTAACTGTATCTACATGACTACCATCCTGCTGAGTTTTTCAATAAATTTATCTAAATTTGCATACACATGGCCTCTCTATAGGAAAGCTTTCATTTGTTCACATAGCAGCTATGTTCCCAGAACTCTGTGTGGTGGAGGGGGGGAGGAGAAGAGGGGGAGCAAAGAGGTGTTCTTTGTATGTAAACATTTGTATTGTCTCTATATATGTCACAATGGATATTGTCCCAGTAGTACAAATATAATAAAAATATATTTGAGAAGATAATAAGCTCCCAGTTATCAAGTAGCATAACTTCATAATTTCCAAAACATATATTTGCTAGACATAATATTTTTCACGAAATATTTCTACTATTTGGGCTATAAAACACAAATCTTAGATATTCCTGTAAACATCAAGTATATGATCCTTTAGCTATCATAATAGCATTTCAGATAAACTAGAAGACATTGGCATTCAATTGGCCATCTTTTTCACGTTAAACATGTTTTATGCTATATATATATATATATATATATATATATATATATGAATAGCAATGGAAGACATATACCAGCTGTTAATATAAAACATCAAGGATACCTACTGGTGTAGGAAGTTTCATGATGGACTTCTAACTATGTAATCATCAGCCCCTCTGTGGGAAGAAGATGGGATTTTCTACTCCTGTAACAAGTTGCCATCCCATAAACTCACAAGGGTCGTTAAACCCCTGTCTTCAGCGTCACTATGAATCAGCATGTCTTCTAAGGGGCTGAGTTTGGTTTGTTGTCTATAAAACAAGCAGATCACACAGGATCTAAGCTAGCCTTTGCTATCTCACTCCTGGAATGAAAGCTAACTCCACCTTTCTCTTACATCGCTCTCTATCTCCCAAATGTCACAGGACTGTTTTTCACATTTACTTTTTTTGCTATTTTTTCATATTTCAGTTCCTCACTTCCCTTCATCCATGAACCGTTAATAATTTGCAATTTGTTATTACTTTCTCATATCGTGCACTGTATGATATGGCCCTTCACTCACTTCCCTGTTTTCCATGCCCCAGAGAGGAGGTTATATGTAGATCCCTGAAATTGGATTCCCCTTTCTACTCCACCCTCCCAGTATCACCACTCCCAACAGGGGTTTTCAGGGGATCATTTATCCTGTATCCCCCATGTTTCTGGCTCTAGTGTGCATCCCCTGGTCTAGCTGGATTTGCCAGGTAGAATTGGAATCACGATGGTGGGAGGAATCAATTAAAAACCAGAGGAAAGTTGCATTGTTACCACACTGTACTTTGACTCACTCATCTCCTCCCTGCAACTCCTCTGAAAAAGGATGTCGTTTCACCTATTGATGGGCTTTGGGTCACCAATCTGTACACCCACTCATTTATAATGATAAAATTTTTAGTTCGTGATACCTGATACCTGATCCCTTCAACACCTCATGATCACATAGGCTGGTGTGCATATGGGCTTTGTTGCTTCTGAACTAGATGGTCACTTGTTTACTTTCAAGCCATTAAGACCCCAGATGCTATATCTTTTGAAGGCTAGGCACCATCAGCTTTCTTCACCACATTTGCATATGCACACATTTGTCTTCAGTGATGGTACACAAGACTTTTTTATCTTCTTGAAGTTTAATATTTGAAACTCAAGAACTATGTCCAAGGTATCTCCTAGACATTTACTTATATATGACTAATCTTTGATAGTGTCTTTTAATATTAACAAAGAAACAGTTTCACAACATGTAAAACTGATTACAATGAAAATAAATATCATCATAAATTATTGGTAGTTTTAGATATTGTCTTCAATTCAATGTAGCTGGAGGGAAGACTGTTTGGTGATGGGAGTGAGCAAAATCTATGATATGGAAGAAACATTCTATCACATAGGGGGGTTGGTTTTTCACAATGGATATTATAGTCAAGCATATTTAAATTGAATTAAATTTATTTAAGGTGAATGATGAATTTTAGAGATAGTGAAGCTTTGGGTAGAAAAAATATTGGGAACTTACTTCAAGCCACAGGATGGGATTTCATGAGAACCTAAAGCAAAAAAAAGGTAAATAAGTAGAAATGAAGATTCATTCAATTTTGAATGACAGATATTTAGCAAGACAAAATTACATACTTTGCTTAAGGGTTTGGAAGTGAGAGCAAAATAAAGATTAAGAGACTTTCTAATTTTTTTATTTACAATGATATCAATGTGGTGTATTTTAATTATGCCAATCCAATTAAACTGGCACTAGATTTCTAAATTTCCTTCCCTGAAGAACTCCAGCTAAGCATGAACCAAGAGACACATTTTGTCCAAAACTTGAAAGAACCGAATGAAACAACAGTCAGAAGTTGCTTGTGCTCAAAACTTTTGAAAAGGATAGTAGCCATTGTGACATCTTTTGCCTGTAGTCATTATATGCTTGTTCACCTGTTGGCAGGAGGCAGTAGAAGGTCCACAGCAGGTATAGCTCCTGATAAATCACTTATTTTGGCTTATTTGCTTCCTAAAACTGTGTACTTAAAAAAAAAGTCAACCTCTTCTTATACAGAGAGCCCATTTTTAGACTGAATGCCCAAAGGTTGTGATCGATCATATGTATTATAGTTCATCCTCATGGTTTCTAGGTCAAGTATACAAGTTCTACTTTATCTTTATTTTTCTCATTATCTCCTCTCCCAAGTGTTTGACTTTTACAACTCGAGCCTCACAAATCAAAATAAGTTGCTATCAATAATCCATAGGTGGATCAAATACATAAGTAACCTTCAGTGAACTTGCACTCATAGGATTCCTCGGCTCCTTTTTGCTTGTCACAGCCTGCTTCTACTTTGCATCTTCTTATGTGCTTTAGTTTCCTGCAACTTAGTTCTCATCAGGAATATTCATGGGTATATACAGTATTATTTGTGTTTAATAATGATTAGTGTTTTCATTCATACTAACTGCTATTTTTTGAGAAAGATGTTCTATTTACCATGAAATATATTTAAGATAGTTTTTACACTTGTCATTTGGGTTGGGGGGAATTTGGAAAATGCATTGAGTGATTTTTCTGCCTGAATATGAAAATAAAATTTCTTCCTTCTAGAAATTCCTAGTTTCCCAAACTTATTTGGCCTAACATCCCCTTCTCATAAAAAATTACTCACTAGACTTTTCAAAAAATAACATAGGATAATAACCCAGGATAAAGCACATTTGCCTCATTTTTCAGGCTCCTGGATCATTTAAGCACACCCCCAGGGACTGTATCACCCATTCTGGGAGACGCTGCATCTACAAGATCTCTCACTGAAGACTCATTGAGAATAAGGTTCTGTCCTCCCACAACCCAGTGCTGTTGTTTTGTTACATGCCATCGAGTCAGTTCAGACACCTACTAATCCAGAACAGAACATAAGAAAGCACTACACCATCCTGACAACTGTCCTTATGTAGCAGCCACAGGGACAATCCCCTTCCTCAAGTGTCTTCTCCTTTGCTGCCTCTCTACATTACCAAGCATGATATCCCTCCCCAGGGACTGGTCTCTCCTGACAGCATGTCCAAACTATGTAAGACCTTCCATGCATCCAAGGAGAACTCTGACTCTACTTCTTCCAAGACATACCAGTTTGTCATTTTAACAGCCCATAGTACATTCAATAGTCTTCTCCACCACCACCATTCAAATGCATTGAGTTTTCTTCAGTCTTCCTTAGTCAATATCCAACTTTCATATGTGAGGTATTTTAAAATACAATGGCATGGATCAGGCAAACCCTAGTCCTCAATGTAATAACCTTACTTTTCAATACTCTAAAGAGGTCTTTTTTGACCTAATACAATTTTTCTTTTGACCTCTTGACTGCTGCTTTCAAGAGCATTGACTGTGGATCAAGCAAGACAAAATTCTTGACACCTTCAAACTTTTTTTCCATTAATCATGGTATTACCCCTTGATCCAATTGTGAGGATTTTCGTTTTCATTATATTGAGTTATAATGCACACTGAAGACTGTAATTCTTGATCTTTATCAGCAAATGAATCAAATCTTCCTCACTTCCAGCAAGTGATGTCATGCCCTCTGCCTCTTATAGGTTTTCAATAAGATTTCAGCCCACCCTCCTTATAACCCATTCATCATCATTTGCTCCAGTTTTGTGGGAAATTTTCTCAGCACTGATTGAATAATATAGTGAGAGGATGCAACTCAGATGTATACCTTCCCTGGCTTGGCACAGCTGCTTCTTGATCCATGTACAAGTTCCACATGAGCACAGTGACAAATTTTGGAATTCCCATTCTTCTCAAGGGTGTTTATAGTTTATTTATGACTCACACCATAGTCAAGAAAATATACATAGGCCTAGAAGAACCAGCTTGGAAGATATATTCATGGTGTTTAGTGAGTCCTCCATGGCTCAGAATGGCAACACAATTTTGTGTTGATTTGCCAGTTTTCTGCAAATCACAACTGAAAATATTAGAATTTTAGTGTGTTCAATATCTGATTTAAATGAATGTCTGGCAACTTATTAGTTGGTTGGGGACAAAGGAGGCCAACACAATCTTAGTAATTTTTAAGGTGTCTCTCATACACTACAGGATCCCATCTAGATTTTCTCTGCTGTATGAACAAGCAAAATGAAGATAATCTTTATCCAGTGTATTGATGAAGTAGAAAACTCTATTGCAGCTGCAGAAAAACAGTCTTTGGTATTAGACCATTATACTATCAGTTTTCCTTGAAGCAATCGCAGAGGAGCAATGACATGACCTTTTCACTACACAGGAGGGTGCACAGGGCACAACAGTGGGCACAGTACAAAGAGCTCTTGTGTCCATATTCTAGAAAGGAATTAATTCACCAGATGATTTTTTTTCTGTGTCAGGAAACTTCAAAGGTCATAGAGATCTCTCCACCCCAATGGTTTTCTTTTGTTTTTTGTTAGGTCAATGCAGATAGGGCAAGAGGATTTCATCACATGTATCAATAACATGACCTGAATTTAAATTGTAGGAAATTCTAAAAAAATCGTCTATGTACTCAAAACACTAGTTTACAATTGTCTAATAAAAAGAGATGTTCTTTATATGTACTTAATATTTTATTTGCTGTGCTTTAGTTCTAAGTGGATACATATTCAGTTGCTAACTAAACTGTGACTATTTCGAACCTCTGGCCACTCTGAAAGAGTGATTGCCAAAGGTGTACTGACTCAAACAACCCGTGGGGCAGTACAACTATGTATTATAAGGTGTCTATTGGTTGGATTTGACAGCAAGGCAATGCTTTTGTGATTTGATTTTTATTAATTTTCCCTCAAACCTTAATAATTTTAAATCAAAATGTAATTATATATTAATAGATAGCTCATATATTAAATATATTAAAAGATAGCTTACAGAACAATAACAAATTGAATTTTATCTGATATGTTTTATATTAATATTCAGCCCAAACTAACATATTCAGGTAATCTAAAATATTTTCAATGTTTTTTTAACTTTCTCTAAATATGAAATAATTATTTGTGAAGTTTATGATACATGATAATTAGCTATTTATGTGAAAGGAAAATATAGAAAGATTTGCAAAGGAACCGCACAAACTTTCTACTATTGATGGTTTATTCCATGCATTTTAAAATGTTATACAAAGCATTTAAATGCATTTAAAGAGTAAGTTAACAAATTCTTTTTAAGCCTCAACTATGAAATTACAGAGTACAATAATTAAATATTTTAATATGTAATGGCTTTAATTTTTAAAAATCCCTCTAGAACTACACAAGTAAGAAAGGTTAAAAAGCTTTCACTACTTTTGTTGACAGATGTATTGCTTTCTGTTTGTACTATGATGTACTCCTTCATTTCCAACTTCTATCCTTATTTTCTCACCTAGAAGCTTGATTTTCCTTCTTTTCTTCTCCTTTCATTTCTCATCTTTCATCTTTTCTAACCTTTCTCTCCTTCTTCCTGACTGTCTTTCTCCTTTTCCTTCTTTCTCTTTTCCACTGATCCTCTTTGCTTGCTTATTTTATACCTTATTTTGTTTACACCCTTGCTTGTAATTGTTTCTTACATAGCGTTTCTTCTTCTAACCTGTATGCATAAATTCTATATTAAGATGTACTCAAGGCTGAGTCCCGGTTGCGTAGTTGTTGAGTGTAGGACTGTGACCCACTGACTTGGCGGTTCAAATCCAGCAGCAGCAAGGCTGGGTAGCTCCTACGACCATGAGAAGGTAGTGGTGCCACCCCCCAAAAAAACAAAAACAAACAAACAAGCAAAAGATGTAGTCAAATATTTAATGGCATTTCGATGATCACTTCAATCACATTAAATCATATACTATGGGAATTAGAGTTATTATTTTTTGATGACTTTAAATTAAACTCAACATATATGAATAGTTGAAAAATTGAATAGGGCCATTGTAAACAACTACAAGCAGTGCCCTATGTATTTGATTTATGAAAAGGGGCATTTACAGCCTACTTTATGTTGTATAACTTATCATCAATAATAGCATAGTACATACAACCACCACTTGTCTTCAGTTTGTCATACTGAATGTATGTGACTGTGATGGCAAATGCGATGTCGCTGTTGTGTTCTTTTTACAAAGGGTTTCTGTGGGTTGGAACGGCCTCACTGGATCTAGCAACAACCACTACACACAGTACTGCAAAGAGTAGTTTTCTGATGTTGTCACTTGTAGATGTGCAAAGGTTATTATAGTTAAAAATATATTGAACACAAGAGACATTCTAATGAAAAATAAAAAAAAATTAATAAAATTATGTCAGAACCCACATTTATTAATCAGAACACAATCGAAACTCTATCCCAAGGTAAAGTCTTTAACAACTTCTTTGTATGGCTTGAAATCACAATCCAAAGTGAGATTGGGAGTGTAAGTGGCATTTTCCCACAATTATCCACTGTTTCCTTCATTTGCATTGTGCATAAAGTTAAAAGGGTAGAGACTAGATGCCACTACAGTCTTTGCATTCAAATGTGGATATGTTACTACTATAGCGAATAAAATATAAGCGATCATATTGTATTGCTAGAACACATACTTATCAAGAAATCAGTTTCCTTCTTTTTCCTGTTTTCTTTTTCCTGGAAGCTGGCATGTTGACACACCTGAAAATACCACTTTCAGAGATGGTCAGGCAAGAAAATTATAAAGCAAAGCTCCAAAGAACCAGAATTTCTACATTAGCTAGATGGATAGGGTGTTTAACCGACTTCCACTGCAGGCAATTTTGTAAAAGACCAGTGAAATTTTGTTACTTTTGAACCATTGCATGGAGAGGCATTTTTGTTATAATAGCCTTGAAAATCAGTAAGTAATGGGCTATGTAAAGGTTGCTTGAATCATGTTCTGGCATATTGTGTGAGAAAATGACCCCGATCTCTTGAAAAGTCTGGAGTTCATACCTCTGTTGAAAATTAATTCTATCCAAATGTATTACTTTGTGCGTGTATTTTTCAAACATCAGAAAGGCATGCACACACACACAAAGCAGTCACACACCTGCTGAAAAGCTAATGCGAATCACTGCTTCAGACAGTTTCTTAAACAAACAGACGCAATTACAAATTACAGAGCAGAAAGCTTTTAAGACACAGAAATCAGAGAGCGGCAAGAGGTGGCAATGAATTAAAGAGAAGGGAGTGGTGTAGTGCCACTGTGAAAAAGGTCAATGCTATTCTCAGGTGCACATGCAGAATTCCATCTTATAGCGCAAAGGAAGAACTGTTGGAGAAAGTGGCCTTGTTCCAAGGACGTTGACCGCTCCCTGTGATGCATCATTGTTCTGTTTCAGGAGACTATGCAAACAAAATAGACCTCAGAATAGGGCCCTGATCCTGTGCCTAAGCAAACATACTGGCTGTATTCACAGAGGATCCGTTATACAATTCTTATATCAAATCTATCAAATGGATTTTCCATTAATAAAATAACTCATATTTATTGGACTTGGACATTATAACTGAGTAGCAGTGGACATTTTAAGGAAAATTAGCACTTTATTTCCTTGAGGCATCAAAATTATATTCTTATCTTAAAATCAGTATATAAATGATGTGTTGTTTCCTAATATACAAATTAAGTTGATAATAATAATGATAACTCTATACATAAACTGAAAAATAACACTACATCCGTAGTTCTCAACATTCCTCATACCATGACCTTTGAATACAGTTTGTGCTTCATGTTGTGATGAACTACTGCCAATCATAAATTTATTTTCATTGCTACTTTATAACTGTCAATGTGCTACTGTTATGAATCAGGTGACACTTGTGAAAGGGTCATTTGACTCCCAAAGGGGTCACAACCCATAAGTTAAGAACTGCTTTACTACATGAGAACTTTTTTTGCATGCCTATTCCATCATGAAAAATGGGTATTTTCAGAGAATTAACATTGAAACCTACCCTAGGGTTTAATTTTCAAATGCTATTTCTAAAGTTCCTTGGATGTGTAACCAGTGAGGGTAGGAGAGGGCTGGCTAAGACTTTTGCGGTAATCCTGCCTTGGGGATGTGATCCGTGAAGAGGAGACTCTTTCCTACAGACTGACAGTCTCAGAGTCCCTCAGCGGCAGGGATACCACTAGAAATTGGAGTCACCTTGATGGCATTGAGTTTGATTGCTTGGTTTGGTGATGTAGTGGGTTCCACAGTTTGAAACAGTGCTCCACAAAGAGAGATGAACCTTTCTGTTCCTCTAAAGTAGGAGTCCTCAAACGATGGCCCACGGGCCACACGCAGTGCACTGAGGATATTTATCCAGCCTGCTTGGTGTTTTTATTGCCACTGCCTATCCTGCTTAGCAGCCAGCCCTCAGTGCAGCATGTGTGCAATGTGATCTCATTTTCTGATGCCCCTCATTGTCTCTGTCAACTCCTCCTCTGTCTTGGGGGTGATTGGACCAGTCAGAGATTGCCTGTGGAGAGCCCACTGCTGCCTGAGGACCAAGGTAAGAACAAGTGAGGATTTATTTTGTTTTGAAGTTAGGTTTATTATTATTATTATTATTATTATTATTATTATTTTGTAGTTATTAGGATCTTTTTTTCCCTGAAGTTAGGAGATCCTTTTTTTTTTAAGTTGGTTATTTGGTTAGGGGTGGTTTCTAGGGGGGTTGCATCACAGTGAAAATGCAAATAGCACTCAGTGCTAATGCAAATTATCAGTGCTCAGAGGTATTGCAAAGTCAGTGCCCAGTGGTAATGATAATTCTAAGTGCTCACTATTAGTGCAAATTGTCAGCATTCAGTGTTATCGCAAATGGTCGGTGTTCTGTGTTATCGCATGGGGGCCCCAAACTGATCATCTGCATAGGGCCCCATGGGAACTTAATCTGGCTCCACAGACAACCAAGAAGTGGAAACCAAATTTAAATGACAGTAAGTGCATATGTATTCTGATTGCTTTTCAGTTGTGTATAAGGTTGAATGTTGTGTGCTGTGTAAGTCCTGGTTAACACTGTTGCAGTCTCTGAGCCATATGCTTATATGGCTGAACTTGCATTAGATTCAGAAGAAAAAAGGCATATGTGCCTTCGTTTTTCCTGAAGTTGAATCTAGTCACCTGGATATTCTCACCCATGTGATCATATTCGTGTGTATGTGAGTGCACAGATCGCAGTGCGGTTTGCACAGGTGTGAACTGGAAAGGTGGTGGAGGAACCCACTCTGTAATCATGCGCCACACCAGTGTGAGTCTGAGGTAAAAGTGAGTTCCACCAATATGGGCACTGTGAGGCTGAAATGATGTGGACTGGCAAGGCTGCACTGATGGACACTGATCACACTGCATTGGTGGGCACTGATCAAACTGAAATGATGGGCAGTGCAGTCTGTATGTCTCTGTGTGGACAAAGTTATTGCTTGTAAATTGTTTTTGTAGCACTGTGTGTATATGGGTGAGTGTGTGTATACATATACACACACATATATGTGTGTGTATATTTTACTAATAGCAATTTGTAAGCAATGACATCAAGAAAGAGAAAAATTGATTCCGAGTGTAGGATATTCAAAGACCAGCTAACTGATGATTGCTTTTTCCATGCAGGACAAGGAAAGAGCTGTGTGTTTGATATGCCAGTATATAGTGACTGTATTCAAAGAATGCAATTTGCGTCGACACTAAATATGATTGGTTGGTCAGAGAAGTGAGGAAATATAAAATGTTAAAATTGAAAAATACATTGACAACTTAGCAATATACTTTTGTGAAGCAGAAGCAGCTAAATATTTTATCACCGGGAGCAAGTTTTCAAGTTGCCAAGCTAATAGCATACACTGGCAGTCCATTCATGGAGGGATAGCTTGTTTAAGACTGCCTTCTTTCGGTTGCCAAAGAGATGTGTCAAGAGAAGCCTGATTTACTTAGTACAGTGAGTCTTTCAGGACCTACAATTACATGAAGGATTAAAGAAAGGGGGGACAATTTGCATCAGCATTTGAAAATCCCCACAAAAAGTCTTTCCTATTTTTCCTTGGCTGTATGAAAGTAATGAAGTCCATGATTCTGCACAACTTCTAATTTTTATTTGTGGGATGAATGACTATTTCTAAGTCACAGAGGAGCTTGCTGCACTGCAAATCATCAAAGGAATGACTACAGTCGAGTATGTCTATGAAAAGGTTTGCCAAACTGTGCATGGTTTGGAGCTGGACTGGGCTAAATTATCCTGTGTGACAACTGATGGTGCTGCTAGCATGGTGGGCTCTAAGAAAGGAGTAATTGCTCACATTAACCAAGAGATGGACAAACATAATCATTCTCATCCAACAGCCATACACTGCCTCATCCATCACCAAGTGCTGTGTAGTAAGTCACTGAAGTGGGACTGTTATGAAAACTGTGGTATCTTGTGTGAACTTCATTAGAGCTAATTCACTAAACCACAGACCATTTCAGGAATTTCTGTCTGAGTTAAATGTTTCCGATGAACATGCTCTATACCACACAGAAGTTTATTGGCTGAGTTGCGGGAGAGAGTTTTGAAACATTTCTATGACTCACTTCCACAGATTACAGCTTTCCTGCTTTCAAAAAACAAAGAAGCACCAGAGCTCAATGATGCAGAATGGAAATGGCACCTTGCCTTTTTGACAGATGTACCAGAGCTACTCAACAGTTTTGATGTGCGACTTCAAGGGAAGGGGCAGCGCACCTGGGCTATGCAATCCCACGTGAGAGTATTTGGAGTAGAATGAGGTCTCCACATCAAACAAGTGAAGAAGGAGAATTTCTGCCATCTCCCCACCACCCAAAATCTGTCAGCGGAAAAGCCATTGGTTTCATTCCCAAACAAAACATGTGGATTTACTGGAAAAGTTGCAAAAGGCATTCCGATTTAGATTTAAAAAGCTTCATCTCCATGAACAGAACATACAGCTTTTCTGTAACCCATTTTCTATTGACACTGAAAATGTGGATACATTATCAAAATGGAACTGGCTGTGACTCTCTGAAAGACACATTCAAGTCAAGCAGTCTTCCTAATTCCTTCTGGCATCTCTTTCCTCTTTATCTCAGGAACCATGTACTCAAAATGGCAACCATTTTTGGCAGCACTTATGTCGGTGAACAGACTTTTTTCAGAATGAAACATCTGAAATCTCCAATCAGATCTAAACAAACTGATGTGTATTTGCATCACTTGTTATGACTACCAGTGACAAATATGGAACCTGATATTGACCATCTCATTAGCCCAAAGCAGGACCATAGTTCCCATTGAAATACTGTTAAGTTTGTTGATTTAACTTTACTTATTCTTCATTTTAAATATTGTATTTGTTCCCATTTTCTTCCTTCAAAATAAGATATGTGCAGTTGCATAGGAATTTGTTCATATTTTTTTAAACTATAGTCCAGCCTTCCAATGGTCTGAGGGACAGTGAATTGTTCTGAGTATCCCTACAGTTTGAATTTAGAGTCTAAAGAGTTACAGGCTCAGAAAACACATGGGGAAATTCTACTTTTCCGACTAGGAAGACCATGAGTCAGAATTAATTCTAGAGCAGGGAAGGGTCTAAGCCATATAATCAGACTATAATACATTCTATACAATTCCTTATTTTCTCCATCCACTCAAACACACATATAAGGAGATAGATTCCTTCTTTGTGCCCTTGATAGTTGTCTTTGATACTTTTTTTGAGCAGAGTTGAGTGGAAATTCATGAAGCTGACCTTATTTGCTAACACAGCAAAGAAAATCTCTCCAATCTCTCTGCCCTGTCCCACAGCTGGAAATGAAGCATGATAATGCAATGTGTTTCAGAGTACAGATGGGTTTTCTCTATTTTGCTGTTATTTAAATCTCTCACTGATCAAAGGTAGCATATGTATTCTATATCATATATGTATATACACATGTATAAGCTGAGTTTTCTTTTTAAATACTTATATTGGCTGCTCTAACATCTCTTATCATAGTCCATAGGTTCCTTCAGTGTGCCAAGCATATTTGCACAAATGCTGCCATCATCATTTTCATAGTATTCTCTTCTCACTTGAGAACCTGATATTCACTCCCCATTTCTTCCCTACTCCCTCCCCATCCCACCCTCTCTCATGAACACTTGATAAGTTATAGGTTATTTTTTCTATATCTCACTTCATCCTCCATCGCCCCTCACCCACTTTTCCATTATAATTCTTGCCCTGGAAGGGATTCTATTTTGATCCTTTTGATCGGTTCCCCTTTTCTCTCCACATGCTAACCTAATCCTCCTGGTATTACTGCTGTCCTTGTTGGCCCGGAAGGTTTTATCTATCTTGGATTCCCTGTGTTGTGAGCTCTTATCTGTAGCAGTGTGACTGTTCTGGTGTAATCTGATTTGTAAGGTAGAATTGAGATCATGATAGTGGGGTGAAGGAAGCATCAATGAACTAGAAGAAACTTGTGTTTAATTGGTGGTATACAGCACCCTGATTAGCTTATCTCTTTCCAATGACCCTTCTGGGAAGTGGTGTCCAATTATACACAGGTGGGCATTGGATCTTCACTCCATGCCCCCTCGGCCCCCATTCATCTTAGGTATGGTTAAATTCTGGGTCTTAGATACCTGATACCTGATCCCATCGGCACCTCATGATCACACAGGTTGGTGCTTCTTCCATGTGGGCTTTGTTGTTTCTGAGCGAGATGAATGCCTGTTTATCTTCAAGTCTTTAAGATGCTAGATGCTATATCTTTTGATAGCCATTCACTATCAGCTTTCTTCACCACATTTTCTTCTGCATCCATTTTATCTTTAATGATCATGTCAAGAAGGTGATCATCACGGAATAATGGATTATTTGAACAAAGTGTCCTTGTGCTAAGGGTTAACTTGAGTCAAGGTCTAATGTCCATATGCAAACTTAATACTTATCATGTAACTATGATTACTTAGTTCTATTCCCCTCTCAATATATATAGATATATATTTGCATCTGTACATACCTGTATTTGGCCTCTATAAATGTGCTTTGCCTTCTGGTCCTTTTCTCTATTCCCTTTTTAATTCCCTCCATTTGGGTTTACTAATTTCTCATAGCTACATTGCCCTTGATTGAGATTTACTAAGCATTCTACGACCTTCTGCCCACTAATTTTAATTCACTTGTTTTTTCCTTGTTCTTGGGTTGGTTCCCCCCACCTTTACTTTCTCCCACCTCCCCTTCTCCAGTAACCCTCCAGAAGCATTAGTCCCATTTTTCATCTCTGAATTATTTATTCTGCCTATTTTCTCTAGATAGAAATTCAGGTACATTAATAAGTGCAAAAATAGATAAAACCAAGTAAAATAGCAAAGGAAGTCAAAACCAACAGAACAATAACAACAATAGCAAAAACACAAAATAACAATAACGAAAAGAAAACGACTGACAAAAATGGAAAAGCGTATAAATATTTCAAGGTCTAGTTGTTGGTCTTTGTGAGTATTTTTCAGTTGAGTTTGATGGGGTGCCACACTCTGTCTTCCAAGTCTATTTTTTGGTATTTCCCAGGAGTTTTCATCCCTCTGCTCTCCCTGCTGCTCTGTTGCATGCCTCACTCCAGCGTGATGGGGCCAGATTATGCACTTTTCCACACTGCATCTCTAGTGATATCTCCCACAAAGTCAAATTCAGTGCAGAACATCATGTCCCATGGTGAGGCCAAACCTACATCCCTCCCATGAATTGTCTGCTCTGAGCAGAAACATGGTCCTTGGGGCTTGGTTGGTGAAGAGTCCTCTCCTCTCACCCCATTCCTTTTTATGTCTCTCTCATGTGCTGTACTCCAACACACCCCTATCACCAAGCCGCAGCCCCAATGTTGGCCTCTAAACTACATTCTTCTGACAGAGAGGTAGAGTTGTCCTCATACTTGGGATTAGGACCAGCCATGCAGACCTCTCTATTGGTTCCCTTGTACATGCCTGTGTGTTTTATTCATGTTTTGGCACAACAGGTTCAAGTCAAGTCTCTTTCTCCCTTTCATGTGGAGATATAAACAATGCACTGCCCGTGGGTATATTAATGCCCTGCTCCGTCTCCTACCCATGGCTTTTGTTCTCTCTTCCCCCCTCTTATTTAGTTGGTTGCCTTTAGTATATCTGGATTGGTTTTGTTCCCTGCCATAGTTGCTGGACTCTCCCCAAAGATGTGTGTGTATATAGGAGCTTTCCCCCATGTTCTGTTTTGTTGTTGTTGTTCTTAAGCTTACCTGAGTGAACATGTGTTGATCTTGGCCTTTTGTGCTTGACTTCCTTCATATAGCGCTGCATTTCCTTGTCCCCGCTCCTAGTTAACATCATACTGGAGGTCCTAGGTAGCAAGATAACAAAAGAAAAGTCATCAAAGTATTCATCTGGGCAAGAAAAAGGTGAATTAACATTATTTTCAGACTATAAGATTTTAAACATTGAAAATCCCTGAAACTCCACAAGTGGAGTGTTGGAAGCGAAAGAGAAATGTAGCATAGTGACGAGATACAAGATCAGCAAGCAGAAGTGTATCAGACTAATATACACACCAGACAAGACCACAACAGAGGCAATTAAAAATATAGTAGCCTTTACAATAGCCAAGCACAAATTTAAATATCTAGGGATATACCTCTTAAAAAAGAAAAGAAAAGATCTGTATGAGGAAAATTATAGAACACTATTGTAAGAAACCAAGAGTGACCTCAACAAATACCCGATGCTTATGGATCAGAAGACTCAATATAGTAGAGATATGAGTTCTGCCTAAGGCCCTATATAGGTTCAATTCTATTTTGATATGAATACCATCATCCTTTTTCAAAGAACTGGGAAAACTTATTACCAACTTCATATGGAGAGGAAAGAAGCCCAGAATTACAGAGAACTCTGCAAGAAGAAGGACAAAGTGGAAGGGCTTGCTGTACCTGACTTTGACATGTATTATATGGCCACAGTGGTCAAAACAGTGTGGTGCTGATATAACGATATCTATTCAGATCAATGGAAAAGAGATAAAGACCCAGAAATAAAAACATCACCATACAGGCAACCAATTTTTGATAAGGACTCCAAAATTAACAATGGAAAGTGGTGCTGGAAACAATGGATATCTACCTGCAGAAAAATGAAGCAAGACCCTTATCTCACTCCATGCACAAAAATAAACATATCTTGAGGCTATACACCAAATTATTAGAGCAATTAATTAGGGAATTGGTACAAAGCTGAGAACCTTGGTATAGGGAATACATAAGCTATCAGAAGTAGGGAAGGATACAAATACAAAGAAGTGACAAAATGATATGTGGGATATATTGAAGCTATATCATCTGTGTACACTGAAAAAATTCACCAAGGGAGTAATAAGAGAACCCATAGACTGGGAAAACATCTTTAGCAATGACATATCAGACAAAGGCCTTATTGCTAAAATTTACAATAATTTGCAAGCTTATAATAATAAAAAAAAACTTAACTGCCCACTAAGGAGTTGAACAAAGAACATGAACAGAAGCCTCAGAAGGGCAAAAATATGAATGGCTAATAAACATATGAGAAAAGTTTCCCAATTATTAGCTATAAGAGAACAAATTAAAACAACCTACTACCTTCAAAGATAGCCCAATTAAAAAACTCAGCAAGTAATAAGTGTTGGAGGAGCTGTAGGAAGATAGCAATGCTCGGCCACTGCTGGTGGCCTTATATGCAAGTACAGTCACTATAGAAATCGATTTGGCAATATCTAAAGCAGATGGAGATTGAGCTACCATACAACCCAGCAATTCACCTTCTGGGCATATACCCAAGAGAGTCAAGAAACAAACCATGACCAAACCATGACTGTGCTCCAATGTCCATCATGCCACAGTTCAAAATTGCAAGGAATTGGAAACAACCCAAATTTTCATCATTGGAATAGTTTTTGACTTTTGTATAGTGATTACCATGCTGACTGTAGGTTTTATATATAGGTTTTATAATATTGAGATGTTTTACTTCTATTCCTATATTTTTCTTGAGTCTATTAAACAAGAATGGGTTTGGGAATTTATCCAATGCTTTTTCCACATCTTTTGATATTATGATGTGGTTCTTTTATTCTTTCTTTCTGTGTCAAACCTATGCCCACTTTCCATTGTACTGCAAAAGAAGAGTGTTAGATCGCATTACACTATCTTTCCCACAGATATCGTGTGGTTTTTATAATTATTCCTGTCAATGTGGTAAATAATACTGATTGTCATTCCTATGTTGAACCATCCCTGCATTCCTGATATGAAATCCAACTTGATCATGGTGAATTTTTTTTTATATACTTTCACATTCGATTGGTCAGTATTTTGTTAAATATTTTTGCATCGATGTTCATTAGAGATTTTGGTCTGTAGTTTTCAATTTGTGTGGGATCCTTGCCCACTTTAGATATCAGAATTATACTAGCTTCATAGAAAGAATTTGGAAGTCTTTCATCTTTTTCTCTGTTCTGGAAGAGTTTGTGTCGGATTGGTGTCAGTTCTTCTCTGAATCCTTGGTAGAATTCTCCTGTGAAGCCATCTGGCCCTGGGATTATTTTTGTTGGTAATCTTTTGATATTCTTATCTATTTCTTTTATTACTATGGGTCTGTAAAGCCTCTTGACAACCATCTGCAATATTCTAGGGAGGGAATGTTTTTCCAAATATTTTCCCATGTCTTCCAAGTTGTTGAATTTGTTAGCGTACAGGTCTTCATAGTACTGTGTAATTATCCTTTTGATTTTATTAAAATCCATTGTAATGTCCCCATTTCTTCCCTCATCTTTGTTACCGAAATTTGTTCCTTTCTTTCTTTGGTTAGGTTTTTCAGCAGTCTATAAATCCTGTTAACACTTTCAAAGAATCACCTTTTAGCTGCATTAATTTTTCCCACCGTTTTCTAGGTTTTCCTCTCCTGTATCTCAGATGTGGTTTCTTATGGCTTCCATTTTGCTGTTAGTAAGATTGTTCTGTTGCGTCTTCTTTAATCTGAGTAAGTATTGTCCCAGCATATCAACCGCATGTCTCTTCCCTTTTTTTTTCATGTGCACATGTATTGCTATTAGCCATTCTCTGATAAATTTCTTTACTACATCTCAAAAGTTTCTCCTTGGTTTCTAGAAACTTCTTGATTTCATCTCTGGTCTTGGTCAATACACATTCCTTTTGCAATAGTGAATTCTTCATCCTCCATTTGTTTCCCCTTGTTTTCTTCATCGTCCTTTTGCTGATTTCCAGCTTTATGGCCTAGGGGTCACAGAGAAGTGTGTATAAACTCTGTCTGATAAGCTGAGTTTTTCCAGCAAATTTTCAGGCCATTTTGGTGGCAAAATTGGGTGTGTTGTCTGATATCTGGGTCAGCTTATACTTGAGTACATATGATCTATAATATGGGTATCTATGAGAAGAGAGAGAGAGAGAGAGAGAGAGAGAGATTTCACCTGGGTGGCAGAGTGTCAGTGTACTGGGCTATGAACCACAAGGTCTACAATACAAAAACACCTGTAACACCTGCTTCTCTGCAGATGGAAAAACACAGCTTTCTTGTTTTGTAAAATGGTCACATCTTGGAAACTCACCAGAGCAGTTCTCCCCTATCCTATAGGATGGCTCTAAATCACCATGAACTTGCTGGCAGTACAGTGATTTTATAGTATAAAAGCAGAAATATTGCAAAGCTTAGCATTTTTCTTGGAAAACTTAAGGTGATTGGGAAAGCATATGGGACTGGAGACATTTTGCTTCACTTCTGATACACTCATGAAATTTTTCCCATTTTCAGGTACCTGATTCCCTGTTCTAAAGTCACTAAATTCTAGATATAAACAGTAGATTGAGGTGCATTCTCCTTCATTCATTTCATCAGCAAAGATATACTGTGTTACTCCCAAAACTCCAAATTCTTTGCCATAGTGTTTATTCTGACTCAGCAAAGCTATGGGACAAGGTAAGACTTTTCTAAGTGTACGTGGTGTTTGATGTTATGCTACCTTGAAAAATGCTTGCACGCCTGTCGAGTATAGTGACCCATGTCTTCTTTCCATCACATTTTGAGGTTTTCCTTCTTGTTGAATATTTTGCCCATAGAATCCTGCAATATTAAAACTCTAGGCTTGAATACCCCCCCTTTTTTAGCTTAATCATTGACTAACATGATCTTCCCGTTTGGTTTTCTGAGTTCAAGTCAGTACCCATTTCATTTTAATACTTTGTTTTCTTAGGTTGCCTTTTGAAGTTGCAATTTATTTTTAACTTTCTTGCTTTTAAAAAATGTAATCACTGTGTATGCATATTTTAGGCGAGGGGCTACATTTCACACCAGTAGCTCAACTTTAAACAATTCAAACCACATGTACCCCCTGCCACCTCCCCCTGCCACCAGCTCTCTTGATTGTTCTTCCTATTGTGAACTTCTGCATTTTGGGACTTCCATCCTATCTTTCCTCCACGTGAACACCTGTCAGCTTTCTCAACCATTGTTTTCTCTTCCCTCCATTGCTCTATCCCTTCTGTGACCTGCAAAGTCTGTTCCCTTTGAAATCATATTCCTGATTTTTTATTCCCTTCTAATAGTAGTCTACAACACTTGTCTTTTGGGGATAAACTCATTTCACTCTAGAGGAGCCATGTTGGCATGGTGGTTATAAATTTATCTGTGTATCACAAAGTCAGCAATTTGAAACCGTTATCTGCTTTGCAGGGAAAAGATGAGATTTTCTTATTCCAGAAAGAGTTGCAGGATCAGAAAAACTATGTGTTAGTCTGGGTAGACTAGAGGAACAAATTTCATAGACACACATATCGATATAAGGAAAGGGTTTATATACAAAAGGAATGTGACACTGAGAAGGCATTCCAGCCCAGTCCAGTTCAAGGTCATAAATCCATATGCCTGAAATCAGTCTATAAAGTCTCCATCCAACTCATGAAGTCACAGGTCAGCGGGTGCAGAATCCCAGCAGGGCTCTCCACGTGGCTCCTTGTTTCCAGAGCTTAGGGTCCATCAACAGCAGAAGCAACTCATTGCTGGCAGAGGTCTCCATGTGGCCGCCCCAGCTTCAGAGATCTGGCTCCATCAGGACAAAGCCGTGTGATCTCTCTGCTGGTTCCTCCAGCTTCTCAGACTCTGCCATCTTGTCTGTGATTAATTGTCTCTGAGACTAACTCCCAACAACTGGGGAAGATAGCATCTCATCTCCATGAGGGAAATATCGTGAGATTTCCCAGAAGTCTCAGGGGAAAGCCATGCCCACATAGAGGTCTCATTGGCTACTCAATGGCTATCTCCAGATTAACAGGCTAGACTCCACCCCTACATTTCAATCATAAAATTAACATAATCACATGATGCCACAAACCATAAAGGGGTTCTTAATCTGTCCTATCGAGTTACGTGAGTCGAGTTATTTGATTCAATGGCAGTGAATTAGGGTATAAACTCAGAGATTTGGGGATTATTTTGGCTTCATTTTATTTTTAATTATTTTACATTTCACTCAGCATAATGTACCATCCATGCTATGAAGTATTTCGAATTCTCATCATTATTCTACATGATCCAGCTATATCTCAACTGGATATATACCCCCACGAAGTAAAGCTCACAGCACAGACACATGCAAAGCCATGTTCCTTGCAGCTCTGTTCACAATAACAAGAAGATGAGAACAACCTAAATGTCTGTAGTAGAATCGAAACAGAAACTTTGGTACATACATCCAGCCAGTGAATCTTTGTTGTTGTTCAGCTTTTTACTTCATATTTTTCCCACCAAGTTTAGCTTCTCATATTCAAGATGAAGCATAACTTTTGATATCTGAAATCAAAAGGGCCTTTCATTCATCCCAATCTCTTTAATGATTGACAAGGAATTGCTAGATGTTTCGACCTGATTTAGCAGACATGAAACAAGGGATTGCTGTCATCTGATGGATCTTGTCTGGTAGTTGAGAATATCGGAAAGATGTGTACTTGTGTTCTATTGGTTATGCCAAAGTATTAAACTGTGTAGATTATAACCATCTGTGAATAGACTGGAGAAGAAAGGAATACCAGAACACTACACTGTGCTTACCTCTTACCAGTGCATGGATCAGGAGAGATCTGTGTAAACAGAAGAAAGACTTGTGTAAACTTGTGCAAACAGAACTTGCTTTAAAATCAGGAAATGTGTGTTGTCAGGGTTGCATATTCTCACCATACTATGCAATTTGTATGCTGAGTAACAAATAACATAACTTGGATTTTTGAAAGGAGAATGTGGCATCAGAATTGGAAAGAGGATTATTAACAGCCTGCAGATGACACAACATTGCTTGTTTACAGTGAGGCAGGCTTGAAGCTCTTGCTGATCAAGATCAAAGACTATAGCCCTTAATATAAATTATACTCAGTATAAATAAAATTAGAATTCTTGCAATTTGAATCAATAGATAACATTATTCTAAATGGATAGAAGTTTTAAGTTGTGAATATTTTACATTGCTTTTTTCACAATCAATCCTCATGGAAGCTGTTCTCAATATATCAAAGGATACATTGCATTCAGTAAATCTGCTGCATAAGACCTCTTTGAAGTATTGGCAAGGAGGACATTTCTTTGAAAACTAAGGTGTATCTGACCCAATCCATGGTACATTTGATTCCTCATTTGCATGTGAAATTTGGGCATTCAAAAAGGAAGATTGTGTGGGTCAATGCATTTGAAATAGGCAAGAATATTGTTACTACAGACTGCTGTGGGGGGTCTCGTCCAGTGAGACCCTCACATGGTGACTCTGGGGGGCGACGAACCTGGATGAAGAAAAGACACAGAGACGTGGAGCAAGACAAGTGCTGATCAAGCTCATTTATTCAAGGCTCAGTTAGCAGTATATATCTTCAAGTATGAGAGGAAGTAGAAGGCATACATTCCATACCAAATATGGTATGTTTTTAGACCAATGAACGTTCGGTGTAACAATCAATGATAGTAAAGTTCAGTTGCTTCAGGCTATCAGAAAACTGCAGCTGCCAGGAGTCTCAGGGTGGCTGATGCAATCAGGAAACTGCTAAGTTTAGCTACTTCCATAATCCTGTCCTGGGCGGCCACCAGCCCCCAACAGGTCCTCCTTTTTTGTTTTATAAAAAAAGACCAAGCAGGAAGCCTGTCTTAGGTTGTCAAACATCAAGCATCACCCTTACCCGTCATGGATCGATGGAATGCACTTCAGTAGTAGCAAACCAAGGTCTGTCTTAGGTTGGTGTGATGTGTGCTTGATCTTACCCGTCTTTGGCTGCCAGTTTAGCACTACCGGGGGTGCAACATGCATTTATTTGTGGCAAGGCATAGAGTTAGCTCAGTTTGTGGGGGGAAGCAGTGGCCTTATCCCCGAGGAGAGTGGTAGAGACACTGCCTTTTCTGGGGAAAGGGTTGCATGCAGTAACCTCTATGCTATAAGGCATGCTTCTCAGGGAGTTTGGGAATGGGTAATGGATCCTCCCCTGCGATAAAATCTCACACCCCTGATAGAGGCTCAAACTCTTATGTTAGCCGTGGCTCTGTTACCCCCCTTTCGCTTGGCAAAGAAGCTATGTGACCTGTGAGGGCAGATGACAGCCCAGCAACCAAGGAACCATGAGAGCAAGCTGAGGATTGTAATCGAGGAGAAGTTGACACACACTCTTCACATGAGTTTCCCAGGCCCAGTGGGGGGTTCTCATAATCTTCCCCCATCTCCAGTCTCTCCAGGCGATGGTAGTGCACGTGAATGGGTTTGGCCTGGATTAATTCAACCTGCTTTTTCACAAAAGAAATAAATTTGTTAAGAATGCATGATCCCAATGTTAACAAAAGGAGAAGTATTAGGAGGGGTCCAAGCAAGGTGGAGACTAGGGTGGTAAACCAGGGCGAGTTATTGAACCATGATTCAAACCATCTCTCTTTAGATTCCCGTTCCCGTTTACACTTGGCAAGGCCTTCCCTAACTTTGGCCATAGATTGTTTTATAACACCGGAGTGGTCCGCATAAAAGCAACACTCCTCTCCTAAGGCAGCACACAATCCATCTTGCTGGAGAAAAACCAGGTCCAAGCCTCTACGATTTTGTAGCACCACTTCAGATAAGGAGGTTAACGAGTGTTCTAAGTGTGAAATAGACTGTTCCAGTCTAGCTATGTCCTCATCTATAGCTGCTCGAAGACTATCAAATTCCCGGTGTCGGACAGCCAAAGAGGAAATGCCGGTCACAGCCCCAACAAGGCCACATCCGAAAAGGGTGGCCAACGTTATAGCCGTGAAGGGTTCCCTCCTTTTTCTGGGTGACCCGACTCCGTTTCCCCCAGCAGACCATGCAGTATACATTTCCTTTTCCTGATGATAAATGATCTTTGGAAAAATTACAACCATGACACAAAATTCCCGAGTTACATTAAAAACCTTCAGATTAAGGCAAGGTGTCAGACTGGACAAGGAACAGATCCACCAGGCATCATAGCGCGGAAGAAGCCATTTATGAGTGGAAAATAGGGCTGAATTAAGGCTTTGAGCACAAAGGGGCACATAAGTGGATGATGGCACCTTGCCAACGCAAAGACCTGTGCCAGTGACTGCCTGCAAGGTTAATCCCGGTCCCTCACTGGACCAGTCACACGAAGCAGGGGCAGCTTCTGAGGAAAAGTTAAAAGAGGAGGATAAATCTACTGCCTCATAAAAAGGGGGCCTAATATCATAACAAAGCCAGCAGGCAAAAGTAGCATTGGAGACAGTCTGGTTAAGGACATCATAAGCGGCAAGTAACATTTTTTACAAGGGGTCTAGAGGGGCTTCAAGGGTAGAAAAGTTTCTAAAGCCCTTGGCGGGAGCCACAGGAGCAGGGGGAAAAGGTGAGGAAACATTAAAGGAGGGGGTAAGGCATGGGGGTAGTCGAGTGGGCAAAGGAGGACGCTGCTTTCCTCCCAAAACCTAACTTGGCCCCACAGCGGTGGTAACAGAAGACCTTAGTCTTAATTGTATTACAGTGCCAAAATAAGGCCTTTGGTACAAAAGGACTCCCCAGGAGAGCCCTGACTTCTACCGCGTTTCCTTTTTTCCCTCCTCATTGAAGGAGATGTGGATTTGATTGCAAACTGAGGGGTTGGCTTTCTTACAAGGGTGAGCAAAAGACATGGTGACAAGGGAAGGGGTGACCCGCCACTTCCAATCTCCATCATTGGCAGTGGCACACTTCCATGCTGAACAATAAAGGGCTTCAATTCCCCCGCATGCACGCCTCATAGCCCCGATCCTAAATCCCGGACATCCTTAAAACCCGTTTTGGCGCATGGAAACTCGCCTTTGGGTTTTTTTCCACTGGCCACCCTCCATGTCCTGAAGTGGGTCAATTTGTTCGAGATTAAAAAACAAGCCAGGCCACCACGTAAAGAGGGGTGCCGAGAACGATGTTGCATTATAATTTTCCTGAGTCTCCAAATTTATGATTTCCCAAGTAAGGTAAAAAGGTTTGTGAGGCGTATGAGGGGCATGTGAAAAAACAAAACAAGGGGCCAGCAGGATACTCATCAACACGCTCATGGTCACAGGTCCCATTGCGGCACTTGTCGATGTGCTCCAAACAGGTCTTGTCCACAAGGTTTTCCTAAAAGGGAAAAGAAATTTTTTCTCTCAAGGAGAGGCGGCCTCCTTGGTGTGAATAACAGAATCAATGTGCTTCACCAATCTTTCAGGCAGCCACCTGGAGGCGTTATGTTCTTGTGAAAAGACACAGGCTGAGCCTCTTCCCCAGATAAGAACTGGGTCAGGGCCATGCCAAAAACCATCCAAAGGATCCTTCCATTTTACCATAGAAATCTGTGAGGTAGACTTAGGGTGACAAAACCTATCAGCGGCCGATTTTTCCAAGTCATCAAGGCACAAAAAATTGAGCATAAATAAAGCATAATTAAGGGGATTTCGAGAGGTACCTTTTGTGGGGTACCACAGCCCTGTTTTAATTTTGTCAACAGTAAGTTTTAATGTTAGATGCGATCTCTCAACCAGGCCCTGACCTTGGGGATTATAGGGGATACCAGTGACGTGGTGTATAGAAAGCTTACAACAAAAATCCTTAAAGGCTGCTGAGGTATAGCCAGGGCCATTATCAGTTTTAATTTGCATAGGGAGACCAAGTATAGAGAAGGAATGTAAAAGGTGGGCAATAACATATTTGGTGGCCTCTCTCGTTTGGAGGGAGGCTATAATGAAACCACTAAAAGTATCTATGCACACATGGACATATTTTAAATTGCCAAATTCAGAAAGGTGGGTGACATCCATTTGCCAGATAGCATTAGGGACCAGTCCTCATGGATTGACTCCAAGGTTTGGCAATGGTAAGTGGGTTAGACAATTGGAGCATTGTTTTACTATCTGTCGCGCCTGTTCAAGGGTTCTTTTATACAACAAACGCAGTGTCTGGGCGTTAAGGTGGTGTAAGGAGTGGGCAGTTATGGCCTTGTCAACATTACTTTCCAAAGCTAAAGCGATAAGGGGGTAGCTCTGTCAACAGCCTCATTGCCCCGGGACAGAGGTCCAGGAAGACCCAAATGAGCCCTGATGTGACCAATAAAAAAGGCCGCCGTTCTGGCGCAGATGACAGATTGGCAGCTTAAAAAAAAGGGCGGCAGTTTCAACAGTTTTCTTTATTTGAGGGGTAGTTTCCAACAAGGGGACAGAGTGGGCCAAATAAGCACTGTCAGTGTAAATATTGAGGGGAGTACTTGCATATTCCTTTAAAACACTGATAATAGCTTTCAGCTCTACCAATTGGGCTGAAGTATAGCCTGTTTGAAACTTTGTGACCTTGCCATCCACAGAAAAAGCCGCAATTCCCGTGGAGGAACCATCAGTGAAGGCCACACACGCATCACAAAGGGGGCGCAGACTGGTAATTTTTGGGAAAATAAAAGGGTGCAAACAACAAAACTGAACTAATTTATCGGGGGGGGGGGGTAATGGTTATCAATGTTGCCTGTGAAAGATACACAGGCACAGGCCAACAATCAGTTTGCTGCAAAAGCCAGTTAATCTGCAACCGGGTGTAGGGCTGAACAAGGGGGGTTGACTCCAAGCCAAAATATTTAAGGCTGGTTTGGCAGCCCTGAATAATGAGTTCAGCAACTGAGTCAAAGTAGGGAAGCAAAACTTTGCACGGGGAGGAGGGTAAATGGATCCACTTAAGGGGGTTATTTTGCCATAACAGGCGGGTGGGAGTGATAGGCGT
>PVJH01012742.1:0-63107 GCA_004026705.1 Nesogale talazaci
AGGGCTCAGAGTGTTGTACCCGCAAAATAAGAATCATCGGCAATGTCTTGTCTACAATGCATCCAACAAGGAACTGGTCCACACCAAGATGCAGGTGAAGAAATGCACAGTGCTCATTGTCGGTACATCGTACCACCTCTGGTACAAGTCCCACTGTGCGCTGTCCCTGGGCCAAAAGAAGGGGGCTAAACTGACTCCTGAAGAGGAAGAGGTATTAAATGAAAAGCAATCAAAGAAAATTCAGAACAATTATGAAAGGAGAAAAATGCAAAACTCAGCAGTGATCAGAGGAGCAGGTCAAGCTTCTTGTGTGTATCACTTCGAGGCCAGACCCACATAGTCCAGCAAAGGACTGTGTGCCAGAGGGTGAGGCGTGCGAGTGCTGAGGAAAACGAAAGCTCAAAGAGGCAAACAATCTTCCCATCCTAGCCCATGTACTAAAGGTGTTCATTTAAAAAAGAAAGGTGAGGGGCATGGTGAGTAGGTACAGAGAACAGGGAAGGCTGTACCAAACCATATGTAAAAATGCTGCGCTACAGAGGGTGGGTATTGAGACCCAACTGAAATTTCTGGCAGAGTTAGAAAACGTTTCTCTTTTTTTTTTTAACATCAGATCAATGGCTATAAAAGCCTTATTGCTGACAAAGTCCATTGCAAACTCTCAAAGGTGTCATGTCTGACATGTCTTCTTTAGTTCCACCTGAGGGAAGCAGCGCCATCCATCCACCAAACCAGGAGAAACAGAGAGGAAGGCATAGGATGGGCTGCTCAGGGGAAGCTTTGGGCATGATGAAAGGGTTTGGTAATTACATTTTCCACACTGCATTATGTGGACTCCCCAACTCTTCCAATGCGGAGAAAGCCCTTCTGGAACTCATCAGTCTCTCCATTGCCCATCACCAAGACTTTTTCATCTTAATTAAGGACTTCCAAGTCTTAATTGCTTAAATCTTTGGGGGGAAGTCTCAATACACAGATTGATTTGTTTGTGGTAGGACAAAATTACCTTTCTCTCCCTCCCCAACCCCCAAGTTTGAAATTCTCTTTTAAATGCCTATATAAACCTATGATTGGTTTAATTCTTCATATGAAGCAGTGGCATGTTACAGGAGGGGGGATTCTTAATTACCCAACCCTCTTGTATATGGACTATGAATACAGGATTCCAAGTTGCACATTCAGGCTGCAAGACTGGAATCATTCAAGACAGGGAGAAGTATTGGAGAACAACACTAATTTTCTACCTGAAACTCTAATTTGGAGTAGTAGGGTGAATATTCACATTCACACTCCATTTAAAATTAAGCCCAGAATTCTTTTTATCCTTTTCAGTGGCTGTAGAATACAGTGAGTTGGAAACATTTTGTCATTTTATCCTGGAAAACTCTTGGTTCCAACGGGCACTTCCTAAGAACTGCTGCCTTTAATCATGGGGTCATGACTCCCACTGCTTGACCTTCCAGCTGCTGCCTTCATTTTTGGAATAGTTGTGGTTCCAGAGGTGTTGTCTTGCTGTAATCTTTATCAGATTTTCTCCCATTCTCTCCCCCCCCCCCCCCCCAGCTAGCTAAGGAGTGTGTGTTTTCCATTAGAATGAATTGTAAGACTTGAACTATTATGGGAATAATTTTGCGGGGGAGACATTTCTAGGTATTTCAGAGGGGGGTGGTGTTTGTTAGCTTTTGTTGTTTTTAAGAAATAAACACAAATGTTCTGCGGCTATGACGAAAGAAACTTCAGTACTTTTTGGTTCCTCATAGTTTTATCTAGCAAGTCTTGGAGTCCGAGCTCTCTTTCCTTGACCACCTACCTAGACCACAGACTCCATCTGCAACTGAGAAATCTAGTTCCCCCTTGCCTCTGCCCCACTATCATTACCAACACTTAGAGCAACTAAAGACAAAGACAGGCAAAATATCTGGTACTCCTTTAATGTTGCCTACTTCTTTCTCTAAGTCCACAAACTAAACATCTTGAAGTGAGAAGAACACTCAGAGGGCAAACTTGTGACAAACTACAGTGTCAAATCCAGAAATTAAATGTGAGTTAGCTGATTCGCTTATAACTCTTCTCTTTCTGTGACCCAGAGAACGGTTGAGCTGTTCTGATCAGATCACTATGTTTCCTATAGAACTGCTGCCAGAAGTTATCTCTTCAGGAAGTGTCTGTATTTGCTCTCTATAGTGCAGTGGACACTGCTGGCACATTCTGCAGTGATTATTCCTAGAATTCATCTGAAGGGGATCCAAAGGACACAAAGCACGAACTGTACTGGAAGCAGTGGTGTTCCCTAAAAATTTCAAAACAAACAACAACATTGAACTAACTGCCATCAAGTCAGTCCTGTCTCATCGAGACTTTATAGGATAGAACAGAACTACCCCTGTGGGTTTCCTGGCTTAAAAAAAAAACTCTTGTTTTCTCCCTGAGATTCCCTCCGGGGTTCCTGAAAATTGTTGCCACCCCCCGCCCCACCCCACCCCCCGCTCCCCCGCCCCATCTCAGCTCCTTTAGAGTACTTCAATTGAACAAAATTCCCCTCTCCAAGTCCCACTCCCTTTCCAGAAAAGGTAGTATTCAATGACTGATCGATGTAGTAGTTTAAAGGCCTAAGCTCCCTGCTTCAGCTTGTGACAATTCTAAAAGTCCTTTGCCTCTGAGGCTGTCGTTGAGAATGCATTGAAACCTGGCTTCTCTACTCAGTTCTGTTTCTTTGCTTCTCTTCCATATGTGGTGCTACCAAGGATGCTTTCCTGAACACTATTTTTTCTACTGCTCCTCTGTCAGTTTTCATACTGTGCTTATTATTGTGTTGTCGTTCCTGGAAGGATGCTAAGGACTCTCCTTCCAGAAGCTACTTGTATTCTTCTGGAGACTGAGGGAAAAGCCAGAACCTTCTCTAGAGTAGATGGGTTGCTTGTTTAAAAGGCATACATAATAAAACAAGGCGGTCTTAAAAAAATAATTGTGTTGTCGTGATGCTGGAAGCTATGTCACCGGTATTTCAAATACCAGTAGGTTCACTGTCCTTCCCATAACATTCTAGTTCTCTGAATGGGCTCAGTAATTCATTGCGTTGATTACACAGAACTCCCAGACAATAGTCATAACAATGGGAGTTGTTAGGGAAGTTAACAGGCTACCACAAGTCTGGATCATAAAACAAGAAGGGTGCAATATTTGTCCAACAGCAGCACTTCTTCTCAGCCATCAAT
The DNA here is from genome assembly GCA_004026705.1 of Nesogale talazaci. Taxonomy (NCBI): domain Eukaryota; kingdom Metazoa; phylum Chordata; class Mammalia; order Afrosoricida; family Tenrecidae; genus Nesogale; species Nesogale talazaci. The sequence goes on from PVJH01012742.1 coordinate 3,216, forward strand.
CAAGTCTCTCTCTGTTCCTTAGTCTTTTAGTCATGTGATCTCTTGACTTTTGTTGCCCCAAGGACCAAGAAGCCTGCCACTCTGCCTCAGTTTGCTCTACTCTATGTTAATATCATGCTTCTTCTTTCTTGGTACTTAAAAGACTCTCGAGCAAATAACAAAAATGACAATCCCCCCAGGTAGGGTTTTTCTAGCTTAATTGCACGGTCCCACCCAATTATTTGGTGAGAGTTGTAGAGAAATGAGTGAAAGAGCCCTAAGTTGTTCATTGAACTTCTTCACAATCACCCATGGTGAACAGGTTCCAGCAGGGCTTCAAGACTAAAAAGAGTCACAGCCATTGTTTCTCTAGAAAAAGCTGGAAGATGGCAGTCTTAAATATGGACTGCAACTCAATGTAAGGAAATGCAAAGTCTGCACAGCTGCACCAACAAGTAACATCATGATCAATGGGGAAAAGATGGACGTGGTCAAGGATTTCATTTTACAAGGGTCCATAATCAATGGTCTTGGAAGCAGCAGTCAAGAAATCAAGGTATGTGCTGAAGTCACCACAAATCAATAGATATTTTTCCAAAGGGGATAGGTGAACCTGATTAGAAATTCATGTCAGGATGTGGGGAGGAGAGCATCCATGTTTCAGGGAAGGGTATTACATTTCTGTTGGTGGTTGAGCAGGGAGAATCAACCTCACACCAAGAAAAACAAAAACAAAACACCTGGCAATACTTACATAGAACCCAAGGAAAGCATATGCCCTGCACTATGTTCCTAAGCAGACACTTTTAACCTCGTTGCTATCTAGCCCTTGGTGACATTAGACCATGTGCTATGTACTGTTCAGGCTTTAGACTCTGTTCTTTTGAGGCATACATCATCCTCCATATGCCATACCAGAAGGAATTGATGTGGGAAGCCTACAAACACATCCATGCCCTTGATCTTAAAGGCTAAAACTCCCTTGGGTTTCAGAACCAGATGACTGCGATCCCAAGGTGATAAGACTGGTGATCATTGGATTTTGGTGTGGCTCCCTGGCCTTGAGGGTATCCAATGAATGGTGGCCTGAGACTATCATATACTTACTATTTGAATGCTCTCCTTATATTATTATGACATGAATTTGAGAAGCATGATTCTACTGTTTTGATTGAATGCTATTGGAAATTTTCCTCTATCAACAATACCCATCATTTGTAAAATAGAGCCCAGTCACTGCAGTTCATAGCCAGTCTACAATTGTAGAATGTCCTTTTTAAATTTTACACCATTGACTAAATTGATGACACTATCAATAGAATTACCCTAGGACAATGATCAATAATGTTCTCTAACATTAAATGATAATTATGTCTTTAAACTAAAGTGACCAGATGTCCCACTTTTTAACAATTTAACAATATCTCATGGTGTTTTAAAATTAAAAGAAATGTATTGGAATACGGTTTTTGCATTCTAAGAAAATTTTTGTTGCTCCATATAGACCAAATTTTTAATCAAGAGCCCCCCCACCCCTGGCCTCCAGCCAATGGTGCCCCACTTAAAATCTGGTCACTTTACTTTAAAGTGAACCAGAGACTATATAAATAGTAGGTATATGAATATATTTGGGGCCTGCACTTAATTGTAGCACTAATCTAAGAACCACTAATTCTTGTGACATAGCCTCATAAAAAGATTGCTGAAAATATGGGTGCTATAGTAAAGAATAGCAAAGAAACTACATGGTGCCTGACTATTAGAAATAATAGCATCTGGGGGTGGGGGTGGAGGTGGACCTAAAGGCTTGTCATCCAACAAGCATCCATCTGAGTAAGGTGTCAACTGGGCCCACACAGAAGAAGCACACCAGCCTGTGTGATCCAAGAATTGTGATCCAAACCAGAAGGAGGGAATAATATCAAACTTAAATTATGAATGTCTTTTTTTAAGGCTATAGATGACAGCGGGAACCCAAAATCAATTCACTGGGTCACATGAATTAAGCTTTCAGTGGATCCCCTCTGACCACAGACCAGGGATGTGAAAAGTTTTGCTATCATGCTGAGTTGAGTGCAGTGGTTTTTTTGTTTTGTTTTCTGTGGTTACTATATATGAAATCCAGGATGGGTTGAACTATAGAGACAGTGACTGCATTGATGGTTTCTTGAGGGGTGTGGTAGGTAGTTATTGTACCAACCTGGCCAATAGATGCATGTGGGATTAATAAGGTTGCAGTTTAATTGAAGAGCAAGGAGATAAATGGCTCAGTGAGCCTCGCCTTTCTTGCTTCTTGCTATCTGATGATCAGACCAGTGTGCGGCTACCTTGGCTCATTCTCTGCCTCAAATTGCGAGCTACATTACCAGTGGGACACCCAACCCATGGACTGTGTTGCTATAGTTTGAGGTTCCTTCAAGACCAGCTTCGCTACACTGCTGGTGTATCCATCTCTTGAGCTGGGGACTGTTGGACCCTGTCATCTGGCTAGCTGTTGATGACCTGCTCTGCTATTTGCTGCCTGTGGCTGGATTGCCTGTATTGCTCACAGAAGACTCAGCTTTCTGCTTCCTTGACTTGCACCCAGCACCCCTCCTGAGTTGAAGGACTGCCCGTGTATTAACTGTCTCATGGAAGTGAGTTGAACCGAGCCATTTATACTGCTCTGTGGACTAATTGGCAGTTTATTCTTATGTTGTATCTATCTGTGTATCTATCTATCAAATCATAAGTGTTCTGGTTTTGTTTCTCTAGAGAACCCCGTCTAACACAAGGGGTATGGTGGGGAAGCTTGGGGGGAGGTGGAGAGCTGAAATGGGTGGAAATTGGTATAAGAAAGAAGTAAATGTCCTAAAGTGGACTGTGGAGATGATTGTACAAGTCTTATTAATATTATTGAACTATTGAATTATATGTTATGTGAAGTACATGCCAATAAATTTTTTTTTTTTTTTAGGTATAGCCTCTGAAACCCACAGGGGCAATTCTCCCTGAACACTATGATCAGAAGTGACTTGATGCCAGTGTGAGTGAGCCTAATTCAGAAGGGATAAGCATTTGTTTTTTATCATGCCCACCCTACAAATAAAAATATAGAGAGAATTTAAGTGACCGATGTAGATTTAATATCAGGAGCAACTCTCCTTAACTTCAAAAAAGTTGACTGTTCTTTTGGGTGATGTGTTATTTTGATAAATAAATGTGTTTCTTAATTGTTTCTTAAAAAAAGAAAGAAATGTATCCTGTTGGACAAATTCACTACAAATTTAATATCTCTTCACATTAGCATTAAAGAGCAAGGATGTTATTTTTGGGTCAAATACTCTGGCTGATCCAAGCCATTGCACTTTCGATGACCTCACATGCCTATGATAAAGAATAAGGAAGACCAAAGAAAAATGAATGCATTTGAGTTATTACAGTGTTGGAAAAAAATTAAAGGGGCAGGGATCTTTCAGAAGAACAAACAAATCTGTCTTGGAAAAATTAGAGAGAGAAGGCATCTCTTTGAAGTGAGGATAGAAAAACTTGTCTCACATTCTTTGGACAGGTTATCAAAAAGAACAGTCCCTGAAAAGGGATATGCTGATCAGCAAAAATTAGGAAGACCCTCAAGCAGATGGGGGTGATACGGTGCTACCACAATGGGCTCAGATGTGACAATGGTGAGGCTGGTCCCGGGCCAGCTAGTGCTTTGTTGTGCTGTGCAGAGCATCCATATGAGTCAGAAGTGTCTTGACACTAACAACAACAACATGCTGTTTTCTGGGAACCTGGATGGTGGAAGGGGTCTGCATTAGTGTGCTGCTTAGAAGTTGGCAGTTCAAACTCACTCAGTAGTTTTGAGGGAAAAAAGCCCGGAGCACTGCCAAGGCCAAGAAACACCAGTGGACAATTCTACTCCGTAACATCTAGGGTTGCAATGACTCAGGGCTGCCTCAGGGACAGCTGGCAACAACACTAGTTTCTGCCCAGGGATTGTTTTCTAGGCAAGCAGTAACAAAGGTTATCTTGGACATCCTTATGATGTGACTTGAGACAGAGGAAAGGAAAAAATCATAGCACTATTTGAACCTATAAATTCTTCATAGCATTCTCTCTAATGAATTCCTGATGTGCACTGAAAGTCGGCGACGGCTAGTGGACTTGTCCGACCTCTTCTTAAACCATGCGGCATGCTTAGGTGTGGTGTTGTCCAGCACTGCCCTTAACTTTTGCTTTCACTCAACACCTACATACACGCACCTTATATGTAGTCTTCTTTTCTCTTTGGGGGTAGACAATTGAGTAGATCCTCCTGCCGTTTATCTTTTGTGAGGTGACTTAACTTCTTAATGCAGTTGGAAAATGTGGTGCAGATGATACCATAGTAAATGAAAGAACTTCATCAACTTCTAATTAGAAATTGAATCACTATGTGGATAGCATAATAAAATAGCCTGCTTTTAGTAATCTATAACAAAATTGGTTCAAAGAAGACTTTATTGAAGGGATAGGATTAAAAAGCACTAATTAAATGCATTTAAAATCTCTCCCTAAATTTTAGACCAATATTGTCCAATAAGACTTCCAACACAATGGAAAATTTTTATTTCTGTGTTTTCTAAAGGCAGCCACTTGCTGTTTTTAGCTCATGAGCACATAAAATGTGGCTAGAGTAACTGAAGTTAAACACTTTATACTTAATGACATTATTCTTTGTTTGATTTTAAACAAGATTATTTAAACAAGACACTTAAGGGGTTCACATCTTCAGAATAATTTACCCCAACTTAAAGACAAGTCTACATGTCACAGATAGACACACAAAAGTTAGACAATTGTCCTTGGTTTTATCATGAATGAAAAACATCAAAATTATCTAAATTATCCAGTTGATCAAGGTATGGAGGCTTTTTATTGTTGCATTTTGTTAAACAATGAGAGCAAAATTACTTAGTAGCATATAAGGAGAAGAGCTGATAAGCTTGGCACTCATGGAAAGGGAAGAGATTTTCACATAACCAGGATTGTTTTCTATCCCATTTCTACTTAATGTCCATCAAAACATACCATTGGCTATTTGCTTTTTGTAAATGTGAGGTGCTTGTGCACATGCACCAGTTACTTCAGGGATAATAAAGGGATGGGGAAAGGGGAAATGAAAGACTAGAAAAAGCATACTGTCGTAGTCAGGTTGTCGTGGGACCTAACTGTGATTTTCTACTTTCGAGGGTATTCATGGTGGGTAGGAAGAGGATTTTAGAGTAAAGTTTCAGACTCCCTCCTTAAAACACTCAGGATCATTTCTGCTGCCAGAACACATCAGTTGTATCTTCTTCTTTGTTAACTTTTTATTGTGAATAAGGTGGGAGTTTATAAAGCTGATCACTTTTTGCATTCAATAGCTCCTCAAACTCCCCCATCACTTGCCTTATTCCATTCCCACCTTCCCCCCTTCCCCCTCAATTGTAATTCAGACTCCCTGTCTAACTGTACAGGAGTGTTTGCTTCATTAATCGCTTGTCAAACCAGAATCCGATTGCCTCATTGGCAAACCCTGCCATTCCCCATAGTCTCATCGGTGTGCTATGCAGAACATGCCTCTTAAACTGCACCATAGGTTTCACCAGCCCGCCCACCACTTTCTGCTTCATACTATCATTATTGTCAATCTTGATTCCTTCCTTGGTTTTTCGCTTGGCCCTTGCAAGCTATGGAGTTGCCCCAGCCGCCATTTCACAAAGGAGGCCCGAGGTCTGCCCCAAGCCAGCTCCCCAGCAACCCTAGACGCAGCAGAAGGCGGACGTGGCAGTGGGGGAGGAGGGCGAGTACATGTATATGCACATATACGTATATGTGTATATATATCCCAGCTCACTGCCAGTGAGTCGATGTGCTGACAATAGGGGTCTGAGACTGACTATTGATGGGAGTAGAAAACCCAGTCTTTCTCCCATGGAGCTGCTAGTAGTTTCAGACTGCTGGCCATATAACTGCAGCCTAACACATAGCCACTGCGCCGCCAAGGCTCCACTGTATATATAGATCGAAATAGCTAATTCAGCAGCCACTAGCTGTCTATGACTATGGAAACACCAAGTAACGAGCTCTCCCTCCTCCACCACTGCCACCACCTTCTGAGGCTTCTAGGGCAGCTGGTGGGCTGGCCTGGGGCAGGCCTCCACGTCCTTTGTGAAATGGCAGCTGAGTAGAGTCCAGAAACTTGAGATGATCAATCAAAAACCAAGGAAGATAGACATATATACATTTCAATAGATAAGAATATGTCTATCCACACATATGCATAGAATACATATAGAAGTCTATACATTTCTGTCAAATTTTACATATATATATACATGCCATTGAGCTTTGTGGCATTAAATCTGATATCCCTCCAGCCATACATCTATGTAAGTACTAGACAATCACAGCTTTTCTGTTCAAGTAACAATACCATTGTAGACCCAGACACATCTGGGTACTCTCAATGACGATTGAATCTAGCTTTAGATAGCAAATACTACAATAAATAATTTTCTCAAGATAATCCAACTATCCAAAAGGATACCAGCACATCATAGGATCCAAGGTCAAAGATGCTCTTACTGCATCCGTTCACTGATCCCAGAAAAGACTGCTCCCAAACGATCCTGATTGCTTCCAACATAATTCTTGCTCATCGTTCTACTCCAGTTTCTCATCTTTATATTTGAAATTAGATTCCCGAGTTCCTTAAACAGTCGAATTTTAATTGCCCCCTGATGGTGACATTGAAATCGAACTACATGTTTTCTCACATTGTGTAATTAAAGAAGGATATTGAATCTTCCATTTTCAAAGGATCATCTCAATAAAAAGATGTGGTATTCTGGCCTTTGTTGTCATTTTCCTTTTTGTTGTTGTTCTCTTTTTCCCCGTTGTCATTTACAAGCACATAAGCTTAATAAAAATAGTTCCTGACTGTGGAGAGTCATGCTCTTAATAAATGAACCATGGTGGTGTTTTCATTTTTTATTGAGCTTAAGAAATCAAATGTAGTTTTATTCAAAGAGCAACAAGCCTTTAAGAAAAGCAAAGGGCTATCCAATAGAAAGCCATCCAGCCAACACGAAAAAGCCTCCCCATCTGCATAGTTTCAGTTTTCTGTTAAAGGAAAAAACAGACGGAATGGCTAAATTAAAGTCAGACTTCCTTCTAGAGAAAACCTGGGTTTGGCAAGCCTTGACCTTTATTTCCTCTGAGAAAATATAAAGGAGGAGGTAGTCCGAGGTCTCCCCACGAGGTTTGGCAGTTGTTCCGGGGCCAGCACTTGGAATTTCTCTCAGATTTCATCTTCATTTTTCCTCAGCCCAATCAGCTGGTAGCGCATAAACCTCGGAGGCACCCATGCCTAAGAGAAGTGGGTCTCCCTGAAGCTCTCATTATTGCTTCAGGGAACCCTCCCTGCATTTCTCCCGTATCCGTATCCCTGCATTTCTCACATATGCTGTCAGCCCCTTTCCCTGTGCTTCTGCGAAAGAGAACTGTCTTCTTCCAAGCGTCAGCGTTTTGCAGGGAATCACGCAGTCATGGGCTGGTCTGGGCAGGCCGGTGGGGAGGAGCAGTCAGTAACGCACGGTTCCCACTGGTTGACAGTAAACAAGCTACGATCTGGCGTATTTGTGCTGATTCTGTAGTGAAGAATTTCACCCGAAGTAAACAATTCCACCTGGATTTCAAAAGCTGTCGTAAACTCGGGTGAAATCATTCACTAGAGATTAGTTAGCACGCATAATTAGGCCCAGGTATGTATACCCTGCGGGTTCCAAAGAAACAGGTAATTCCATCAGCACCATCAGCCTTAAATACGTAGAGTGACACATTTACCTCAGATATTCTAACTTGGGAACGGAGCTAGGATAGTTCTGAAAACGTATCAAGTCCTTTGAATACTAACTTGAGGCCTGAGTGAATAAATGCCATTTTTCAAAGTGGATGATCACCACCAGGATCTGGCTTAAGCGATAAAGAATTTAGACAACTGGCAAGGGGATGCTAAAATGTCTGAGCCGCTTTTTGATAATGTTTAATGTAAAGTGTCTACCCATTTTTGAGGGTTTATATCTAATATTAAAGATAGCATATCAAGATCGCGTAGTTTTCAAGATAAATTAGAGCAGGAATTAAAAAAGAGTGGGCCTATCAGGAGCATGCTTTATATTTCTGTCTTTTCTTACCCAAGGAAACATGTAACATTCTGTGCAGCTAAAATGTCAACTTGAGTGCTGGATGACAGTCATTATTCAGGGATTTGCTCTGGAGGTAAGAAATGGTGTGTGTGTGTGTGTGTGTGTGTGTGTGTGTGTTAAATAGTGTTGCAACTTGCCATTAGTGCTGGTTTTCACTGCCTAGTTCCAAATGAGGACACAATGGTAGATAATGAGGAACCTTCTCAGACTGTACTTATGTTTCATCACACCCTCTTCTCTCTATTGACTCTGTAGACACACAATGCTTTCATTGCATGGATGGCACTGTCCTTATAGCCCTTGGACACAACACAACTACCTGTACATACAGACACACAGGTGTAATTGACATCCATCTGGCAGAACAGCGAGTCATTACAAGTGACAGAGTCACCTCTTCTAAGAAAACATTGACACTCCTCATTGCTGATATGGTACAGCAGTGGACTATATCCTGTCCAGTCTTTTACTTCTGATATCCAACCAAGAGTCTAATACTCAACAAAATGAGTCTAATTGAATTTGAGTAACATCCGATTGCTAGAAAGAAATAAAAATAAGACAAAAGCTCATAAATAACAATAGTAATCATAAGACCGGTCGCTTAAATTAACTAATGCTTTTTAATCAAACAACCTAAACCCCGTAAGGCAAGAGCAGAAATGGAGTATAAAATTAAACAAGCATGTACTCTGTAAAAAATGGCTAGAGCAGGGTGAAATTCATAAATATTCTTTTACTTTACCCATATCAACATCAGACTGTTTATTCCTCTCGGTGTGCTTTTCGTTCTGTGGCCTGACAATTCTGACTCTTCAGCCTCCCCATGAAGAAGAGAAAATTCCCTTGAAGCTGAACAAAATTCATCAGCAAATGAAATTACACTCATTTGATAAAATGCTAAATGGAAAAAGGCAGGTTTATTTTAAGCCATCAACAGGCTGTTTTAGTTAATCATGCACAGTGCAGTAGACAGGAGTTTGGTTGCTAAGAAAATGGTTGGCATGTTTCCACGCAATTCATGTGATATGTGATGCATCTGTTCATTTTAGCAGTGAAATAAGAAAAAGAAGAAGAAGAAAAAGAAAGCAAAGAAACTAAATAGTACAGGATATATTCAGTGAGTCACTGTGAAACACAGGGCCAACATAATTTATGTATTTCAGTTTAATTTCTGTAATCTTTTTGTGAAGATGTCAGCTTTGTCTAATAGTTCATGTTTCACTTACATAGCCAGACTTTATTAGAACAGTAATCTATATCCAATGTAGACAACTAGAAAATATAAACTAAGAAAAGTAAAGTCTGCTACAGTACACACCCCACCCATAAGCCCATTGCTCTGTCCCTGTGGGGCAGAGGGGAACTGCTCCATATGGTTTCAAAGTTATAAATCCTGTCACATCTTCCTCCTGTGGTGTGGGTTTCAAACCACCAACCTTTGGGGTAGCAGGAGAGTGCTGAACCACTGTACCATGTGAACGTGGATAGGTGCCCTCCATTAAGCTCCGACTCACACTAATTTCGTGTCTAGCAGAATGCGACCTTGCTCTGTCCTGCACTATCGTCACAACCACTGCTGCCCCAGTTGAGCTCAGTGTGGCAGCTAGTGTGCCAGTCCATCTCACTGAGGGTCTTTTTCTTCTTCACCAACCCTCTGCCACCTGCATCGTGGAGACCCTGTATTTATTTGCTGAATTAATTCAAAAGTATTTTTCTTACAAAAATGAAATCATACCACCCATGTTTTCAGAACCTGACTTTTGCTCATTAAGTTAGAAAGTCATCATAGATATTTTTTTTAAATTTTATTGGGGGCTCTTACAGCTACTACAACATTCAGTACATCATTTGTATCAAGCACATTTGCACACATATTTTCCACATACATTTCCCAATATTTTCCACCTGAGCCCTTGATACAAGCCCCTTTTAAAAAAAACCCTCCCCTTTCCCTCCCCCCCCTTTTTAAAAAAATTAATCATTTTATTGGGGGGCCCCTACAACTCCCATCACAATCCCCAACAACATCAGTTGTATTCAGGCCACTTTTACACACCCATTGCCATCATCACTTTCAAAACATTCTCCCTCCCTCCAGGCCCTCATTATCTGCCCCCTATATTACCCTTCCTCCCCCTCTTCCCCTTGAACCCTTAGTAATTTACAAATTATTTTTTCATCCTGTACACTGTACAATGTGTCCCAACACTCACTTTTCCCTGTTGTCCATGCCCCAGAGAGGAGGCTACGTGTAGATCCCTGAAGTTGGCTCTCCCTCTCCATCCCTCCATCCCTCCACCCTCCTGGTATTACCACTCCCATCACTAGTCTTGATGGATCATCCATCCTGTTTCCCATGTTTCCAACTTCACTGTACATCTCCTGGTCTAGCTGGATTTATGTGGTAGAATTGGGGTCATGATAGTGGGTGGGAGGCAGCATGGGAACTAGAGGAAGGTTGCATATTTTATAGCTCCTACCTTGTATCTTAACTGACTCATCTCCTCCTTGTAATCCCTCTGCAAAAGATGTCACCTCACCTATTGATGGGCTTTGGGTCCCCAATCTGTACTTCCCATAGATATTTTCTTATGTTCTTATTTCAATAGTCTCATTCTCAATGGCAAGCAACTGAACACAAGCACCTCCCACATGGGTGTGCTGCTATAGCGCCAGTGAAATCCGCTCATGCCTAAGGTTATCTGCTTGGAAGTGCCACCTTTGGTCTCAGCTGTTCTGGTCATGTGTAGTTTCACTGTTTCCACGACTGGATACTGACCTTAACTACCTCGATAAACAACTACTTGATATCCACATTTGAGAGATAATGGCCAAAGATGGTATTTTGTTTGGCAACTCTTTGTACAATGTAATCCTGCTCAGAGTAAAATAGCCATGAATATTGATGTGTACAATGAGAAGCTGGGAGGGGAAAAATGAGAAGCTGATATCAATGGTTCAAGTAGAAAGAAGATGTTTTGAAAATGATGATGGTGACAAATGTCCAAATGTGCTTGAAAAGATGGATGTATGGATTGTGATGAGTTGTATGAGCCCTCAATAAAATGATTAAAAGAAGATAAGGGAAAGTTATGTCTTGATGAATGTTGATCCATTTTAAATTGTCACCATAACAAGCAAGTATACATGCTCCTTACAGAGTGGCAGGACCTAGCATCTGTCCCCAGAGAGTGGGAGGGGTCATAGGCAGAGCTGGTGGGTCTGGAGCATGGTCTGAAAATGTGGTCAGGTCCGAGTGTGCTGTCAGAGGGAGTGGGAGGGGGAGGGACCAGGTCCTTAGAAAGTATGGGAGAGGACTAGTTGCTACTGAAAATGAGAGAGGCACCAGATCTGGGACACCGTGAATAAAAGCACGGCTGTAGCCAATTCTATAGAAAGAGTGAGAGGGGCTGTGAACAAAGCCCTGAGGAAGAGTGGGAGGAGCTGTTGGTAAACCTTGTTTCTTTACTACTTACAAGTGCATCTGCCTCCATCATTTCATGGAGTCTGTCTTCCTTCTGTTTGTGTTTCTGTTTCTATGTCAGTTTTCTTTTATTAGACATCACTCAACAAGAATTAGGACCCATCCTACTCCAGAATGACCTAATGCTGAGGTTTAATTTAACAACTGCAAAAAAATAAATAAATAAAAACCTCCTTCTCCAAACAAGGTCTCAGAAGTTATAATTTCAACTTTTTTTTTTGGTGGGGTGAGGGGCATACAATTCAATTCATAATATATCATAAAATGAATTCTCCTATTGGGATCATCTTGAACTTGTGTGATGTATAAGTAATAATTAATTAATCAATTGATATACTTATATTATCATTAACTAACAATGTTTACATTAGAGTACTCTGTGTTGTCAGTCTTGAGATTTGACTCATGGTGTCATGTGTCCACCATTACTTCAGGACCACTGATGCTATCCTTGTTTATGCGTCCCTTCCCCAGATCCCAGAAAACTACCAATCTCCCTACGGTTTAGAGTTTCACCTATCTACATGGCCATGTCGTTGGAATCATACAGGTTTTATGTTTCTCACACTGGCTTCTATCACTTAGACATAGATATTTAAGGTTAGTCATGAGTTGTTGTTTTTTTTTTTTTTGAAGCTAGATAGGCTGTTTCTTTTTATTTCTGAATAGCATGCCATTGTGTGGGTGTATCATAATTTGTTTATTCATGCACTACCTCGTGGATATTTTAGTTACTTCCAATTTTTGGCAATTATAAATAGCACTTCTGTGAGCATTCATGTAGATTTTTATGTGGGCAAAAGCTTTCAACTCATTTGGGTAAATACCTAGGACTGTTATCGCTAGATTATATGGCAAGCCTAAATTTAGCCTTGAGGAAACTGCCAGACTGTATTCCAAACCGGATGTGCCATTTTGTCTTCCCATCAGCAACGAGTGAGGGTGTCTGTTGCTCCACATTCGCCCTAGCATTGGGTGTCCTCAATGTTTTGAATTTTAGCCATTTTTATAGCTCTGTCTTACGATTCGCTGTTGTGCTAATTTGCAGTTCTCTGAGGTGCTTATTTGCCACGCCTAAATCTTCTTTGATGATGTGCCTGTTTAGCTTTTTCGCCCAATTTGTAAGTGGATTATTTTCGTATTGTTGACTTTTGAAAGTTTCTTTTATAATTTGGTTATGAATCCTTTACCAGGTATGTATTTTGCACATATGTCCTTTCAGTCTGTGACCCCAAACATCTACAATATCAGAATTGAACCAATTTAACTGTTTTTATTGTTACTGCAATAAATATTAGGGCTTCATTACTGGGGTCCAGTTGGATAAAATTTTCCAAATTTGTCCATTGAACTGGTATTTGCTTTTTTACCAATAAATTATGATATACTCAGAATTTTTCATGTGCTGGCAATGTTCAGATCCTAACCACACTGGCTGACTAGCATATTTCCTTTTCTAACTGTAATTCCAGAGGTGTCATAATTTTTAAAAATTAACAAAGATATGGATTTCTGTGAATTTTGTGCCATGTGAATTGTATGGTGGCGTGAATTTTTTTTTTAATGTGGCTCTTCTACCCAAGTCTGTAGCACCCACCAAGTGATTGGGTGGGGTCATGCAAATAGGGTGAGTGTAACACTGAAAGGGTTGGTCAGTTTATATTACCAGGCCCTCACACTCACCCTCACTTCCCACCACCCTCACTTCCCACCACCCTCACTTCCCACCACCATTCCAGATTATAAGCATGATCCATTCATGGCAGAAGAAAGAGAAACCCTGAGGACATTGGAAGAGTTCGTTCAAGATCTGTTTCTGAAATGGCAGAGGTCCCCAAGACCAGAGGCATCACAGGCTGTGGTAGTCCAGGTTGACTAGAGAAACAAATTCATAGATACTCATATGTGTTTAGGCTAGAGCTTTTTTGGGGGGGGGGCATCACTGTCCTCTGGTGGTTGTGGGCGCTACCTAGCCTTGCTCCTGGAGAGCTGCTGCTGGATTTGAACCGCCAAGCCCGTGGGCTGCAGTCCCGCACGCAACCACTACACCACCGGGACTCAGCCCAGGCTAGAGCTTTATGTACAAGAACAATTGAATTTGAGAAAACATCCCAGCTCAGTATAGATGAAGTCCTTAAGTCCGATATTAGCCCCTCTGTCTGATACCAATCTATCAAGTCCACTTCAGACTCACAAAACACATGTGATGATGTCAGATGCAGGAAGATAACAGACCAGTGCATGGAAAGTCTTGTGGATCCAGTAGTGGTAGAAGCATCTCAGCGCTGGTGTGGGTCTCCACGTGGCTCCTCCAGCTCCAGGACTCAGGCTGGATCAGTGTAGCTCCAGCAGGCTCCTTGTCGGTCATGTCTCAGAGAAAGTGAGTGTATCTGGCCTCCAGTGAGCTGTTTATATCGGTGGCACCTCCAAATGAGGCCATCAAGCTTGATTGACAGGTTAGACTCCACCCCTTCAAAAGTTGACACCAGATTATGTAACTAACGCAAAGGCTGTGGCACAGAGACTCAGGGACAGTGACAAGACTAGGTGGTACCTTCTCATCTGGTCTGAGACTGCAACTGTAGGACAGAGGGACAGGGGGGCTGGTTTCCTGGTCATGGAGGCCGAGGGACTAAGAACAAGAGAGGGACTTGGCTACCAAGTGACTGAGAGGCTTAGAACATGACAGCTTTTGCTCTTTGCTGAGGATGAGAAGAATGACTGTATCCTTACTGTTGGTGGATCCTGACTTGTAGTAACCTATTAACTTCCCTAGTAAGCCTCTGTAATTGTGAGTGTTGTCTATGAGTTCTGTGTGGCCATTGCAAGGAATTATTGAACCCGACAGAGATGTAGGGGGCTGTGTAAAGGAGGAATGGTTGAAATCACAATAGGTAAAGAATGATGGTGACAGCGAAGCCAGAGGGGGTCACATATGGCCCTCAATTACTGTTTATGGTGAAATGTTACACAAAATGTACCATTCACATTTTATTCCAAGTAATGATTTACCTTTGCTCTATGGTTTCTTAAACAGAGAGCTCAGCTTTTTTTTAGAATTTTAACCTGCAAAGTTTTATTCTTGTTTGCCAATTAACAGAGCACAACTGCAGCAAATTAGATTGTGTTTTCCTTAGAATCCTATTTTCTACCATCATTTCCACATTTCAGAATACTGGGCTTTTTAGTGTACCTTGATTAGGACTGACGAAACTCCAAGCAGTGTTTATGCCTATCGTATGCCGTTTCAGAGTGAATCAGAACTGACTGCAGGACCCCTAATAATTACACAGCATGATCAAAACAATATCTGCTATGTTTGAGACTAGTATTGCAGTTACTGTATCAGTGCACAGCCTTGAGGACTTTCCAGTAGGAAATGTCTTCTCTATGGTCATTTCAGTCAGCACAGTACATCTTCAGACGATCAGACTGCAGTCTGAGGGCACTGCCACTTATGACTATGTAAGACACAGTGAAAACTCACATCCTGAAAAGGCCAGAAACCCAGGGCAGAGGGAATGACTTTGACAATTTGTTTGCTGTTCCTTTTTTTTCCCACTTAATGGATAAAACTTTCTGAACAAGACCTTTCATTTCCTATGAAATATTCTCAATTTGGGGCTGTAAAACCAGTTCCACAAAATGGGAGGAAACATTCTCTTTGACTCATATCATACAATTAGGCACAAACATAGTCACCGAGACAATACACGCATTGTAGGGTCTGGATTGTAAATTCTTTTGGAGTCAGACCCTTTAATCATTCTTCCAAGAAGCTGGACCTCAGGTGGTCAATGCCCTACCCACCTTGCATCCAGGGTTTCTCCATGCCCATAGCAATTAAACCCAACAAAACCAAGCTAGGCCTGTGTTACATTCCACGGGTGTGATTCTGATTCACTTGGTCCTACTGTGCACAGAGCAGAAGTGCGTTGCTATGTTAAAGGCTGAGATCTTGGAGAACTAATTCACTAAGCCTGACTTCCAAGGTCTTCTGGGTCAGTTTGAATCACCAGCCATTTGGTTCTCAAGTGAGAACTTCTGAATTGAGTGCTATCAGAACTTCTCTTACGCTTGACTCATGTACCCCCCATTTTAGAATTTTGAAAATACTGCCCAGGCCTCTTTCAGCACTAAAGTATGTAACTTTTGTCTCCTCCACACCCAGTTTTTCCCCTACTCAGTGTATTACTACCCAAATGTCAGTATCCTCCCGTTCTCAGAATGGGCCCTTTGTCCCACCCCCATTCTACCCCACTTCACAAAGCTAAGATCAATGCTCAGGCTTTTATGTATTGTCTCAACCTTTCTCACCGAGCATTCGTGGAGACTGTCTTGCTGATTTCCTCTCCTCTGTATCTACAGCTCCTCTTAGGCCTCCAGCATCTTAGCTCATCTTTCGCATCTACATCATGGGTTTAGTGTATCATGGGCATGGTTCAGTGTGATCAGACTAGGGAGGGGGACATTAGTCGTGACTTATGTTGTCAAATGGAAGGGCAGTTCACTTCTTGATTGTCCTGACTCTAAAAAATGTGGATTTAATCTCATAGAAAAAAAATTCATTTTTAGACAGTTTGCTTAGTGACATGATAACTCTTTGACTGCTTAGTCTTCAGGTAGTAATTTTCTTTAGCAGGGTTGCTTCGTGTAATAAATTATTGGTCTTCGGAATGTCTTTAAATATTTGTAGAGGTGAGAAAAATTAAAACATTATTCAATTCACTCTCCAGGATATAGTTCTTTCAGTCACCTTTGATTAGAATGTGTTTAGAGAATGTCCGTTTATGGTTAAAGTAGTGGGTATAAGAAACATGCATTTTAGTGTCAAGTCCTAAGAAAATGCCATTGCATATTGTTAATAATATTTTAACTTAGTGACCGTTACTGACAGCTCTCCTTCAGCATTGACATCATGACTGGCCTCATTTTGGACAATTGCCATCCTCTTCCCATCTCCAAACTTGTTGTGTTATCATTTTAAGAATGAAGTGCCTGCTATCAAATTACATTTGCCAACCGGGTTGCACTGAAGGCACTTGCATACCAATCAAATTTGTAATGTTCATGGTTATACTTGTAATAATACTTATAAATAGGGCTGATTTCTAAATTTTATTCAAATTAGTAAGTTTTAATCATTCACACAAAGGATAAAGAATGAATACTATTAAGAGTTTCTCCGGGTCAGTTTCAGAGTAAAGACTATGACGTTTGAAAAAAGAAAAGGGTTTGAATAGCCGGAAAGAAGGAGAGCAGAAGACCACTGTGGGCTCAACAGACCCCTGGAGCTGGTTAGCAACAGTGTTAGCTTGTGACCTAAAAATCCCAAGGGAAACTACAGACTTCATATCCAGGTATTAGGTGTCTTCCCTTCCGTCTCAAAATTCACTCAAACTCTTTGAGATCGAGTTGATTCCAACTTCCGGGGTACTGACCCGACAGGACAGAGTAGAATTGCCCCAGTGAGATTCTGATCCTGTAACTTGACCTTCATAGAAGGTCTCCTCTTTCTCACCTGGAGCTGCAGGCTGGACCTCACTGAGAGCGGCTCAGCATGTACCCCTCGCCAACAGGGTTCCTCTCACCACTCCCCTACAGATCTGACCTCTCTCGTCTCCTTCTTCCTTTGGGATTTTATGCCATTAAATATCCTGGACTGTCAAAATCAAGTCAAGAGGACATGGCCACATTCTTCTCGCTTGTTCATGTGAGTCTTCTCTGGTCAACCCTTTGCAATCCCTGGAATTTCACAAATGAAACCCCCCTTTTAGGATTCAGAGTGCTGTCCAAACGTCCCGTGTTAATTAGAGATGAAAATGTGTTAGATCACCTGGAGTCTGGCCTTTGGATTGAATGCAAACACTAACAACTCTGATGGATGAATGGTTGAGACACTCATGTGCTAACCCAAACTGAATACTTTTAGTTTCCTCAGAGGCGCGCTTTTGAAGAAAAATCTGCCAATTTACTTCCCCAGAAGTCAGTCACCAAGAGCCATACAGAGTACAGTTCTACTCTGCCATTCCTGGGCCACCATGCGTTGGAATGGATTCCACTACAATCTGTGTAGCCAACAGCTGAAGTATATGCTGTTAATCAGGATAACTGGACACCTCAGACTGCATTAAAACAAAAGAATACCCTGATTTACATACAAACTGTGGAAAAAGTTAAAGCAAACTACAGGCCACATAACATTTTTCCTTTAACTATTGAAGTTACTTGAACAGAGCACTCCCATTTAGAATGCTCTCTGCCTCAGTTCCCACTCTTCCCCCCCCCCCCCCCCCCCCCCAATGCTCATTAAGCAGTTACAGGTCTCTGTGTCAGCATCGACCCGATGGCTCTGAGGTGAAATGTGGTTTCCAAGGCTGTAAATCTCCATGGGAACACACTGGCACATGCTGGTGTGGCTGTTGGGCTTGAACAGTCAGTCTTTGTGATTTGAATGCAGGTGTGTTCATTTGGCAGACCAGGTAAACACATTCAGAGAGACTCACACATGGAAAGAGTTTTACAAACAAGAGCCATTGAATTTTGAGAAAACATCTCAGCTCAGTCCAGGTCAAATCCATACGTCCAATATGATCCCATATGCCTGATACCAATCTATAAAGTTCTCTTCAGACTCCCAAAACACAGGCACTGACACCAAATGCAGGCAGACCACAGGCCAGTGAGTGGGAAGTCTGAGGGATGCAGTGGTGCTGTCAGCATCTCAGCACTGGCAGGGGGCTCCATGTGGTATCTCTAACTCCCAAGGTTCTGGCTGCATCAGGCTAGCTTCATGTGGCTTCTGGTCAGAAAGTTCTCGCTGGGAGCGCGCCTTGTCAGTACAGAGTCTCCATGGGAGTGAGCATGTGTCCTGTTGCCAGTGAACTATTTATCTCCTTAGGACCTCCAAATGAGGCCATCAAGCTGCCATCTGATTGACAGGCTCAACTCCACCCTTTTGCTCCTACGCTCCAAATTGATATCAAATTATATAACTACCACAGCAGGCAAGAAGCTCCCGTCCTTAGTGCCTTATTAGGACTGTTCCCAATGTGCTAGGCATCAGTTTTCTTTTCTTTTTGCATCACTGCCCTCTGGTGATGGGAGTAGGAGGCCCAGCCTTTGCTCCTGTGGAGCTGCTGCTGGAATTGAACCTCCATCCCAGTGGGCCGCAGTCCCGTGCACAACCACTACGCCACCGGGGCTCAGTCCGGCATCAGTTTTCTTAAGTAGAATTTTAGACCATCAATCTTCTCTGCTACAAACTTAGAAGTTGAACATGCCTCGATCCTATTTTCCCTTGCCAAATACTCTGAATGTTTTAATTAAACTTCTGAAAAACCTTGATTCAGGTAAGAGGAGAGTCTGGAAAGGTAATTAAGTGGAATATGCCATGTTCATTATTCAGCAAATGAATTTTCACTTCGGTAAAAAAGGGGGAAAATTTATAGAGAGAAAGCAAAAGCAAACTGTTGGTTTAGTTCATTAAACCTCAGATCTCTCCCAACAATGCTCAGCATGACAACTCAAATATGTAAGAACAAGTGGAAATGCAATTAGTAAATATCTCTGGGAAATGCACAATTAGTCAAGTTTCCATCCTGGAAATACTAGTTTCCACATTTTCTACCTACACAAATTAATAGAGTCTACTAATCATTGGCAAGATTTTTTCCTATGTTAAACGTACACATCCTTGTACATAACAGTTTTAACCTCTCTCCAAAGAACAAATGTCAATGCCGGATGTAGACATAGGTGATATATGCACAGAGACATTGCTTGGAGTGCAATAGTTATGTTTGCAGATTGTCATGAACAGTTCAACATAAACAGGAAATCCAGGTTTTCTACTCAATGGATTCAAGCGCTTCCCCTTCCATTGAAGGGAATGTTGGGTGTGCCTTTATTTTCATTCAAGTGAATAATATATATGTGTACAACACATGGGAGGTGTCACTAGTAATAACTGAACATTTAACCTTATAAAAGCTTTAATAGAAGAGGAATAACAACAGATTCAGGAGCCTCCTACTCCCATCATCTGAGGGCAGTGATGCCTAAAAAAAAAAAAAAAAAAAAAAAAGATTTGGGGTTTGTTTAGGGAGCTGCCAAAGCATGAATGAAAACATGTTTTTTTTAGAAAATCCTTCTTATAGTTTTTCTGACATTCAGAATTGTGAAAGCATCTTTGAATATCTTGAAGCAAAAGAACAGAAAGGGCTGCTACATCCTGGAAGAAAGTCATCCTTCTGAAGAGAGAGGAGTTTGGGTTCTGACATTCAGGGTACATCTGATAAGTTTCATACCCCATGTGTCTTAGTTACTTAGACCTACTATGACAGAAATGCCAGAAGAAGGTGTCTTGAAAGCTTAGAAATTTATTTTGTCACAGTTCTGGAGGTTAAAATCCATGTTGCCCGATGGGTCACCTGGGAGCACTGTGATGTTCTTTGGCATGTGTGTCTCTGTCTATTCTTATAACTCAGAAGTGATTAGGTTCAGGGACCACTCTAGTCTGGAATGAACTCATTAGCATAGCAAAAGAAAATTCTTTCCAAATAGCATCATATTTATAAGTACAGGGGTTGGAGTTCCAACATGTATTTTGGAGAGAAACAATTCAATCAATAACAGCATGTTGTGCTTCCTCAAAGAGGTGTATGCTCTGTGTACTTCACTTGTGTCCAAATGTCCCAGCAGTGGAAAAGGGAGAAATCGTGGGTATAGACTTATCTTTATAATTATGTATGCGTATTCATTCAAACAATCCCAGCGACAGACCTACCACTTTAAAAAGTGAAGGAACAAATGCTCCTATAGAAATTATACCTGGGCTCAGAAAAGACTTTGCGAAGTATGAAGAGTTCACTCTTCCCTTCTGCTCATATTGTGAACATCACACTGTGGACAGAGTGATCTTGATGCTTACAGAGGAGTGTTTCTTCTTATAATGTGACCCTTTGCTTTTGTTTCTTAGTGTTACCATAGCAAAAATGCCAGGCGTGGGTGGCTATAATGAACAGAAATTTATTCCCTCAAAGCTGAGAACACTAGAATTCCAAATTCTGAGCACCAGCTCTACTGTTGTTGAGTGTAAGTGAGTCGGTCCCGATTCATAGAAACCTTATGTACAACAATGAACAACTCCATGGACACGGCCCACCCTTATGGCGTCCTCAGAGTGCTAGGTTTGAGTCCATTCCGGTGTGTCGACCCATCCTGTTGAGGGTCTACTTTACTAAGCATGATGACTTTTTTTTCAGGGACTGGTACCTGAGGCGAAGTCTCACTAGCCTTGTTTCTGAAGAGTAATCTGGTTGTACCTCCTCCTCTCCGAGAGCAGTTGGATAGTCTGAACCTCCAATCTTGTGGTTAGCAGTCCAATGTTTACCTGACAGTGCCACCTGGGCTTCCTTTACTGAAAGTAGCTACAGAGTATTTAAAAATTGGGGTCCTGGTGACTGTGATTCTGGAATATACCCCAGACCAACATGTAGCGAAGTGGTTGGAGTCCCAGATGCAATCCAGAATAAGCTTAAAAAATCTTTTCAAAGAGTCTACGGCCATACCACCCTAAATGGGCCCCATCTCGTCTGATCTCAAAGGGAGTTGATAGCACTGATGATTGTATAGCCCCACCCAATGGAATTGAACAACAGAACTGTATGTGAATGAGTATACTGGCATGAGTAAAATATGTTGAAATATCAATTAAAATATTATTAAAAATAGTAAACAAGAATAAATAAAATCTTAAATTAGGTACATATTCCAAGCATGCTCCTTTCCCAGATTCTGTAGTCTTACCTGTGACAGTGGTGAATTGATCCACCACCAATCATGTTATCCTTTCTTGTTTTTTTCATATATAATTAGCCCACGGCCATATATTTGTTGGGCTCTGTTATAGTCTCATACTGATCACTTCCCACTTTTGGATAGTTGTCTTTGTCTTACTTAAATATTAAAAGAGAATCTCTAGAATGTTTGAATTTGGGGTCTTCTCCCACTCTCCCCAAAGCACCCTTTAATATTTTGAGTTTAGAGCATAACCCTGATATACAGTGCAGCTCTACTGAACTTCCTTCAGCTTAGTTTTCACTAGAAGCCTGTGATGCTTAACATGGTTATTAACAGAGCCCCTATGCTTCTTCTGTAATAACACCCTTCCCTTCCTTAAAGTTCTTTGCCGGTGGATACCAACCTTATGGTGCTGGTGACACGGATGGTTATGTATAGTCTTCCTCTTCCCTGACTACAAGGGATGTCATGTGATTGAGCTCAGCCAATCACTGAAGCTCGTTAGCCTGGTCCCAGTGACTGGCCTAGGCCTCCAGGCATAAGCATAGGGCTGAAGTAGGCTTTCAGAGTCCTTCCTTAGAATTGTTCTGCTGGACCTGGCAGTAATGAGCCTGTCTAACGTCTCGGACTACATTTTGCAAATACGCCCTGCCTTGTAAAGAAGCCTCAAAACACAAAACCAGCGCTTCAAGCAAACTAGAGGAGTGAAATGGTGAGAGAGCGCATAGTCAGCCCCCTCACTCTACATCCAGTCACCATCGGGGCCAGATCCTACACGAGGCTCACTGGTTTTGCTTCTCATTTTTTAAGTTATTGAGCTCCCCCCAATCTGTTGGAATCATGTTTTCTCCAAGAAAATTAGTGGTGGTGCTTCCTTTTGTCTCTACTCAGTTTCATAGATGAAGAAACCACAATTCTTTGATTAAGTAGCTTGCTAAATTTCCAAAATTAATAAATGACAAAACCATCCAGCCTCCAGAACAGTGGTTCTCAATTTGTGTGTCGTGAGCCCTTTGGGGGTTGACTAATCCTTTCACAGGGGCCGTCTAATACCATTGGAAAACACAGAAATATTTCACAATATGTAATTACATATTGTTTTGTGATGAATCACTATGCTTTATTTATGTTTGATTGTGTTTAATTTGTAACAGTGAAAATATGTCCTGCACATCAGATATTTACAATTCATAGCAGCAGCAAGATTGCAGTTATGAAGTAGCAACAAAAATAATTTGATGGTTGGGGGTCAGCGCAACATGCATTAACTCTAGGACCAAATGTATCTGAGGGACGGCATCAAAGTGTGCAAGACCCAGATGTCATTTGGAGTGGGAAAAAATGATTTTATTACTACTTAAAATATATTGGTTCCCTCTGTACAAAAAACAAAACAGCACCTCATCAAACTCACAGCAGTCCAGTCATTTCTGGCTCATAGCATTGCTACAGGACAGGGTGGAATTGCCCCTGTAGGTTTCCAAGGCTCTCAATCTCGACAGGAGTAGAAAGCCTCATCTTCTTCCATAGAGAGGCTAGTAGTTTTGAACTGCAGACCTTGAGCTTAGCAGCCCAGGGAGTAACTCACTACACCATGAGCGCCCCTTTCCAATGCAGGAGTATAAGCGTACATAATGGTTTGCTTCTCCAGACACCTCAAGCCCATGACATGGAGTTCCATTCTGACACTCTTAGGGTTTCCAGGAGTCAGAATGGACTGGACAGCAACCAGTTAAAGCCAGTGGCGCCAGGAAATGAAAAAGAGAGAGGAAAATTACCATATTTTTTTAGATCATAAGACACACCCAGAACAACAAGGAAAGAATATAGAGCAGAAAAATAAGAAAAAAATATTCTGAACCAAATAGCACCAGTATACTAAAATGTTCTGGGGTACCACACCTTTGGATCATAAGACGCACCCTCATTTTTCTCCTACTTTTTGGGGGGGGGGGTGGAGTGCATCCTATGGTCCACAACAATACGGTAACTTTCTCAATTTCCTATCTCTGCCCAGGGTTTGACCTTGCCACCAGTATAGGTGAAATCACAGGCTTGGAGGATAAACAAATCCCAGTGTCTGACATGAATTTACCTCATTCCCCACCTCACCTCAAGACCACCTCCTCTCATGCATTTACCTCACTCTGCACCACCCCCAAGACCTCAAGACCATGTACTCTCTGTTTCTTCATCTTCTATTTGCTAAGTGTCATCACAAGACATCAATGAAACGCTGATGGCAAAGCCTTTAGGGCAGTTGTTGACTCTTGGCATGTTGTAGATTAACAGTAACAGTGGTCCTTTGGGAAAGAGATTGTAACAGGGACATATCCCAACTCTCTGCTCCTTGTAGCCTGCAGAGGGCTGAGCATAGTGGGGGTAGTCTGTCTGGTTGATTCTGTTGGTTGGTTTACTGATGAACAACCCAATTGGCATACATTTGCTCTTCTTTAAAAATCCTTCTCAGGGTTGTTCCTTCCCTTAGAAATTTCCTAAGGTGCCAAAGTTACCATGCTAGAAAGAGCTTTGTTTACAGTGGACTTAAGGATACAATCACAACTTCCATGGAAGAACACAGACCCTTGCCATGGATGAAAGGGGCAGTGTATGGCCCTACAGTCCTAGTAGCTCAGGAGCCTGGAGATAATTCAGCTTTGCAGATATGAAAGAGTTCAAAATATGTTTTCATATTTCTGTGAGAAAACATAAGGACAAAACCAAAAGCTACTTCACTTTCAGTGTTGTTTCTTTTTGTAGATTAAATCCTTAGGCAAAAATGTCCTGTGTTAAGGGATGATGCTCTTATTTTCAAGGCTTTCCTAGTTGGGGCTTGAGTTACTTTCCGAGAGCTATCATGATGAACTGGAACAAGCACACAGCTCTTCAACATGTAGTTGAGAAGCCATGTACTATTGTCTATATATTCCCAGAAGCCCTGGTGGTGCTGTTGCATTTGACTGCTCTAACATCAAGGTCTGCAGTTCAAACCCACTGCTGCTCCATCAGAAAAAGAGGGAGCTATGTGCTCTCATAAAGAATTATAATCCCAGACACACGGCATAGGGTGACTATGAGTCAAATTTGAGTTCATAGCAGTGGGTTTGGTTTTGGGGGGTTGAGTTATGTACTCTGGAGTGATAATGCTGAGTAAGCTATGGTAATTCCCAATGTTGATGGTTCAAATCCATCAGCCATTCTGAGGGGGGCAAAGTGAAGTTATCTGCTCCCATAAAAGTTTATAGCCTTGAGAACATTACACAGGTTGACTACGAGTTGGAATTAATTGGGAGGCAGTGGGTTTGGTATGGGGTTTTGGTTATTTACTCTAAGGATCCCTTAAGGCACTGTGGGGTATGCATTCAACTGCTAATTGCATGGCCCACAGTTTAAAACCAACACAACCACTTTTGGAGAGAAAGATAATGAACATCTACGTCCCTTGGAATTTCTAGTCGCAGAAAATGTAGGATTGGAAAAAAAAAAAGAAAATGTAGGATTGTTAAATAGTATTGTATGAATGAGAACTGATTGGCTAGCACATATGGATTTTTCTACTCTATCCAAAGAGGTGACCTTGGGTGTGGCTTTAGGTGACCTTGGGTGTGCCTTTGTTCTGATCGTGAAGATATGTGTTGGTGTCCCTAAAATATTACATAATACTAGCTCACTCTGAGAACAACTGCCCATTGACTGAGGAAATACACAATAAAAAGTAGCTCTAATGCATGAGTTCAGACTTGTAAATGAATTGGCAGATTATGAATCACCATAACATCTATATCTATTTGAAAGGTAATCATGCATGTTGGTGTGTGATACCATCGTCATTCAGTCAGCAGCCATCCTGAAGCTGAGGCTCTCTTACAAAAACATCTCGGCCCCTGGGATTTGCATCCTGTAGGCTGAGTGCCACTATCTAAATATATTTGGCCGAGAGCTGAAACCAGGAAAGTGCTAGCCCGATGGAGCAATGTGTGTAATACTTGAATCACGTTCAAACTGATTCGGGATTCAGTCCCCCTATGCAGTGTCCAGGAGGTGGATATTGGGAGAAGATAGTGATCAAAATTATCAAACGGGAAAGTGCCTTCAACCACAATCTAAGAGGCAATTTGCAAATATCGTTCTACTTTTCCTTGACATTCATCCTTTTTTGGTACACTGTTTATAGCAAAACTGGTTTCATACTGGGTGGGTCCCTTACAATTAAACAAAAAACAAGCAAACCCAACAACAACAAAACTTGAACATTAATTTCAGAGCACCCATGTAACAAATAGCTCTAAATTTAAAAGAACGTGTTCATTTATTTTCTGGCTTCCTTACAATTATTACTGTTAATAGAGATTTCAGATGTACATGGAATGAGAAGCAGGCTCTTTTTTAAAATTGTAAATAATGAGGCAGATTATAACATTCCAATTTTAAAAATTCTGACAGTGAAATATATTTTTAATGTTAGTTATGGAAGTGAGGCTGTGTTTAAGCAAATCAGTATGTAAAAGTGGTATACTTCATACTACACAAAAAGTCCATTCAAAATGGATTAAAGACCTAAAAGTGCAAAATAAAGCCACAAGTTTAGCATTGGCAACACTGTCAGGTCTAGCTTTCAACTGTGGATTATTTAAAATAATTAAAAAGTGTAAGCAGCAAAAAACAAAATAAATTAATGGGATCTCATAAAAGAACTTAAACTTCTGTTCCTCCAAATACTGTACCAAACAATGTGAAAAGAAATATACTGCCAATTGGGAGAGTATCTTTGAAAATCATATGCTTGACAAGAATAGCATAGTTAAAGTATACCTAGAAATTTGACCACAAAAAGACAAAGAAAAGGGGCAAAATACATGAGAAGACATTTCAAATGTCAATAAAACATGTGATATGATGCTAATGTCAGGATTTTTAGCCATGAAGGAGATCAAAACCACAATGAAATACCATTACATACCTAACTAGGATGACTAAGATTTTTTGTTTTTGTTTTTGTTTTTTTGGGGGGCATCACTGCTCTCTGGTGGTGAGAGTAGGAGGCCCAGCCCCACTACTGGAATTGAACCTCCGTCCCAGTGGGCCGCAGTCCCACGCACAACCACTACGCCACCGGGACTCAGCCCGATGACTAAGATTTTAAAAACAGAAAAGAACAAAAGTCAGAAAGGATGTAAGGGAAATTGGAAATTTTATCCATTGCTTACAGAAATGCAAAAAGATACAGCTGTCGTGGAAAACAGTGTAGTGGTTCCTCAGATTCCAAAAACAGATCTCCATGTGACCCAGTAATTCCACTCCTAGGTATATACAGAAAAGTCTTAAAACTAGAGATTCAAAAAGAAATTTGTACACCAATGTGTATTGCACCTCTATTCGAAATAGACAAAAGGTGAAAGCAACCTAATTACCCACCAACAAATGAATGAATAAACAAATATGATGCACACATATAAGTACTATACAACCAATGGAAGATACAAAGTCTTCATATATGCTACAGGATGGATGAAGTTTGAAGACATTATACTGAGAGAAATGTACTTTTTTCTTTTTTTATTCACATCTATATAAGATAAGCAGGATAAACAATTTTGAGGAGAAAACAATGGGACCAACAGTCCTGGAGAGCCAGGGGAGAGGATGAGGTAAGGAAGTATAGGATGGGGGGTCAACAAACCCAGGGACAAGGGAACAAGAGTTCTAAAATTGATGCCAAAAAAGGCATAGAATGCCTGGTGGGGTGTGATCAAGTGCAATGCAGCCAAGAGGAGGTACAGAGAGCCAAATGAAGGTCGAACATGATAGTGGGGCAGGAGGAAAGTAAAAGGAGATAAGAGAAAAGAACTGGGAACCAAAGACAAATGTATAAGTATAAATATAGACATCTACATATGTAGATATATTAATATATAATGATAGGGATATGGGTCTATTTATATCAATTTATAGGTTAAATATTAAGGTATAGGCAAACATTGGGCCTCTGCTCAAGTCCTCCCTCAAACCAAGAACACTTTGTTGTAATAACCTGGCATTCTGTGATGCTCACCTTCCTAACACGATCACTGAAGACAACATGGGTGCATAAGTAAATGTGGTGAGTAAAGCTGATGGTGACCAGCTTTTACAAGACAAAGTATCTGGGGTCTTAAAGGCATGAAATTAAACCAGCAGCCATCTAGCAGGAAAGCAACAGAGCCCATATGGAAGAAGCACACCAACTCGTGTGGATCATGAGGTGTCATCAGAAGACCCCAAACAACCATTTCCTTGTGAACAAGGGGGGGTTGGAATGGAGACCCAAAGCCCATTTGTAGACAGTTGGACATTACCTCACAGAAGGGTCTCAAGGAAGGGGCGAGCCAGCCAGGGTACACGATAGCATCAACAAAACACACTGCATTCTCTAGTTCTCTAATGCTTCGTTCCCCACACCTTCTCACCACTATCATGACCCCAGTTCTAGCTTATACATCTAGAGCATGTACACTGGTACAGATAAGAACTCTCAACACACAGTATGCAGAACAGATAAACCCTTCAAGACCCATAATGAGAGAAGCGATACCGTGAAGGTAGGGAGAAGGCAGGGGAGCAAGGGGTAACCAAGCACAAAGATGATGTACAGCACCCCCACCCCCAAGGGGCGAACAATAGAAAAGTGGGTAAAGGGAGAAATCAGATGGTATAAAATATGAAAATGAAAATGATTTATAAATTATCAAGGGTTCATGAGGGTGAGAAGGAGGGGGAGATAGGGGGGAAAAGAGGAGGTGATACCAAGGGCTCAAGCAGAAAGAAAATGTTTTAGAAATGATGATGGCAACATATTTACAAATGTGCTTGATACAATTGATGTATGGATTATTATAAGAGCTGTAAGAGTCCGAATAAAAGGATTTATTAAAAATTTGTTTAAAGAGGGCTGAGCCCCGGTGGCGTAGTGGTTGTGCGCAGAACTGCGGCCCACTGGGACGGAGGTTCAATTCCACGGAGCAAAGGCTGGGTCTCCTACTCCCACCACCAGAGAGCAGTGTTGCCCCCCCCAAAACAAAACAAAAACAAACAAAAATTTGTTTAAAGAAATACACCAATCACAAAAAGACAGATATTTTCAGGGGCTGGTACTTTCTAAAGTACATGAGATGAAATCTCACCTTCCTTGCTTCTTAGGAACCTGTTGGCTGTACCTCTTCCAAGACAGATCTATTTGTTCTTCTGGCAAGCCATAATACTTTCAGTACTGCACTCCAGCACATCTTTCAAATGCATCAATTCTTCTTCAGTTTTTCTTATTCATTATTCAATTTTCACATGCATCAGAGGCAATTGAAAAGATCACACCCTGGATCAGGCACACCTTAACCCTCAAAGTAACATCTTTACTCTTCAAACGTTAATTTTTTTTAAATAAATCATTTTATTGCGGGCTCTTACAGTTCTTATAACAATCCATACATCCTTTGTACTAAGCACATTTGTACATGTGTTGCCATCATCCTTTTCAAAACATTTTCCTTCAACTTAAGTCATTGGTATCAGCTCCTCTTTATTTTCCTCTCTCCCCCAGCCTCCCAATCTCATGAACCCTTGATGAATTATAGATTATTATTCTTTTGATATCTTACACTTACCATCCACTCTCTCCCTTCAGCCATGTTTTTATTGTTCACCACCACCACCCCAACACTTTAAAGAGGTCTGGTGCAGCAGAGTTGCCTACTAGACAAGAGAAAAACCATATATTAGAATCTGGGGTTTGAGTTTGAATCTTTCTAGTCTCATTCTTTGCATATTGTGTGGCCTTTGGCAGATTATGTGATTTTTCCATGCTTTTCTGAGGTTATTAATGGTTCTGAAGTAAAGAAATATTTTGAAGCTCAAAAGATGTCACTAACATAAAACTCTTAGCACAGACTCACAGCTGTTCATTAGAAATTTTAGCTATGCATTATCATCCCCGAGGGAGTGATTTAAAATGCTGACGCATCCTTCAGAGACTACAGTCCTGGCTGAGTAAGCATAGTAACTTGGGTTTTGACAGCTGATCGGTAAGCGTCACACTGAGGACACTGAAATCTAGCTTCCTCCCAGCTCCTACAAGGAGAGGCCCAGTTAGACTGTGGCCCTTGCAGCTGAATTTTGACAGTTGCTTTATCCATAATCACAATCCTAACTTTTGCCATGGCAATCTGGATGTGAAGAAATACCCCCAAAAGAGTGTGCAGGAGCCATCATCTTTAGAGTGGACCACAGCGCATAAGAATCTGGTTTGTTCCTGAATCCTGCATTGAATAACAAACAGCTTGCTCAAAGTGGACCTCCGAACAATTTCACTGGATATACCACCTGAGGAGATACTTAGCAAAGAATCAGTGTGCATAACACAGTCTGCATGAAGTTGAGGCCTTTGTGGTAAGTATCCCTCATGCTAACTCAGATGTATATTTTGGCACACATTATCAACAGTTGCCTTTAAGCAGACTGACTCGGGGCAAGCCTGTGTGTATCAGCATATAACAGTGTTCCTGAGTATGTTTAATGACTGGAATTTTGGAATGTAGATCTCTAGACATTTCATTCCATGAGTTTATGGAGGGACTTGAACCTTCAGACTTTTTGGCTAGGAGCCTAGCACTTCGACCATCCACACTACTCAAGGGCTTCTGGCACACATTATGAAATAGTCGGGCTCCAAGAAGCTTTCCGAAGGCCTCGCTAACAGAGAAGAAATGCACAGAAGGGCAAAGCACTCTGGATGAGACCTGGAGGACAGACGTGTGAGAAATGTGACAATATTTAGAATGCTAACTCACTGGTGCAACTTCCAGGAGCCATGGGCTCACAAGCAGAACCACAAGACATTTCAGACAGAAGAGTTCTGGGTTCAGAACGAAAGCTTTATGATCAATACTAGGTTCCTTGCTTAAATCTGGAATTTCCAGCTACAGACTCTTTTTGAAAAGAAGCAATTGTGTGTCTTCTGTTCAGAGATGGATGATGAGGTTACACTTGTTTCCTATTACTGCTGAACATTTCTATTAGTATTCTAATGCAATATATTTATTATTTTATAGTTCTGGATGTCAGAAGTTGGTGGGTTTGGGTTTTGTTGTGTTTTTTTTAATTCTTCTTATGCAAAACTTCAAACTGGTCCAATCCAGTTCAACACCACCCTCACCCTACACCTTGACTGAGAATTTGTGTTTCTATCACAGATACACTGAACATATATATTCTTAGCATACCGAAACAAAAAACCCCAAACCAACTAACCAAAAAGTCAAGTCCAGTTAATTCTGACTCATAGCAACCCCATCTAGGGTTTCCAGGACTGAACATATTTACAGGCACAAACAACCTCATCTTTATCCTGAGGAGTGGCTTTGAACCACTGACCTTCTGGAGGTTGCCTGTCCACCTTGGCTTATAGTCCTCTGCATTGTCATCACTTTGGCTTCTGCTTCCATGGTCACATCTCCTTCTTTGTCTTCCCTGCCTCTCTGTATGTCTTAAAAGGACACTTGTGATTACATCGGGTCCACCCAAGTAATCCAGAATAATCGCTCTACCTCAAAATCTTTAATTTGATAATATCTGCAAAGACTTAAATTTTTTTTTTTTTACATGTTGTGGGATTAAGAAAAGATCCCTGGTGATACCATGGGTTACAAACTGGACCGTTAACCAAAAGATCCGTTTGGGCCCGTCAGCCACTCCCTGGAGAGAAACCTAAGACAATCTGCTTCTGTCGAGATCAACAGCCTTGGAAACCGATGGCGCAGTGCCACAGGCTCTTGTTGGCAGATGCTACATTGGAGTTGCCTCAGCAGAGTGCCTTTGCATGTACTTTAGTTTGGGGAATTAGAACATGGACAAAGTTTAGGGAATTGGGGTATTATTTTGCTCCCCGCAGCAGAGATTAGCTTTTAAGGCTGAAGAGACAATAAGACAAGGTTATTTGGGCCTTCTTCCCTCTCCCCTGCCACAGATGGAGCTTACGAGTGTTTAGAGAATCATTAAAGACCAAAGAATTATTTGCCTGCAAATACAGAAAGGCATGAAAATAAGGAAATCTCTTACGTCTTGTTCAATATTTGAACTGTTTATCATTGAAAAGCAGCTAAAAGTTTCTTTCGGGCATTTGGGGAGTGCCTCTTTCCTGGGGAAGCCAGGACAGGATCCAGTGTGAAGTTTAAGCCACCTCTAATCAAAGCCCACTGCGACATCTGCCTTGTCCCCGGTAGCATTCTGCTCCTACTGCAGGCCCGCTTTGGAAGGGCTCTGAAGTGGGTGTGAGGGTCAGTGTGTTAAACAAGGTAGGCAGCTAGATGGGAACCCACCAGCTGCTCCCCAGAAGACGGGGACTGTGTGCTGCTCTAAAGATTCCCAGTCAGTCAATTATGCAGCACCCTGACACTGCTCTCCTGAGTTGGAACTGACCCGATGGCAGGGGAAAAACCAATATGAGGATCCCACATCTGAGTTTCAAAAAACTCCCAAGAAGATTAAATGGTCTAGATACGAGGTAGAAAACACTGCTTCGATAAACTAAAATGATGATGATGATGGTAATGACGCGAACAAGGAGAAGGAGCAACCTCCAGCTCAAGCAGGCTAACAGTCTCTTCAAATGCAGTGTGATAAGGCTGAGCCCCGGTGGCGTTAGGTGGTTGGGTGCAAGACTGCGGCCCGCGGGCTTGGGGGTTCAAATCCAGCGGCGGCTCTCAGGAGCGGCACTGGGTAGCGCCCACGACCACCAGAGGCAGTGATGTTCCCCCCAAAACAAAAAACAAATGCAGTGTGATCAGTAGAGGCCAGAGTGGAAAGAGAGATCTGAGGGACACTGAACACGAGAAGGAGGTAATGTCTGTAAAAAGAGACTCTGGTTGCAGGAAGTGTGCATCCAAGCAAAAATGCACGCACACACAGGGCTTCAAAAAGTTCAAAAGTTTGTGGAAAACCTACATTATCTTTTAGCTCTATTTTTGAGGTATA
This sequence comes from Nesogale talazaci, assembly GCA_004026705.1. Taxonomy (NCBI): domain Eukaryota; kingdom Metazoa; phylum Chordata; class Mammalia; order Afrosoricida; family Tenrecidae; genus Nesogale; species Nesogale talazaci. The sequence continues at coordinate 35,700 of PVJH01012742.1, forward strand.
TTTATATATGCGTGTGTGGTTATGTATACATATAGTATATTAATATACAAACAGCATGTAAATGCATATATATACAGATACACTATATGTTGATTCCACTCATAATTATCTTACACATTACTTTCTTATTTAAAGGTAGAATAAAGACTTTAACAGGGAAATAAAAAAGCAAATTTTTTGAAACTTTGGGTAACTTTTACTTTCTGGAGAACCATTGTCATGAATCCTCTTGTTTCCCTGGTCATCAGAACACAAGCATTACAGAAATGTCTTTCCCGTTTTCCACAGGAAATGATATCAATTTCGACTTAAAAAAGTAAGAGTTAAATAATTGTGTTAAAGCCCTTTCAGTTGTGATGACTGTTTTTTAAATGCCATCACTTTATTGACTACAGTAATTATCATGATATAGTTGTGTGATGGTGTTAATGGCTCTGATGGACTTGCATCTTGTTTTATAATTCTTTATAATGATATTATAAAACTGCTTCAAACTTTAAATTGTGATCACAGAACTTATGGAATGCTTTACCAGGGAAGAAGATAAGTAAAGGGATAAAAAGAGGAAAAGTAAATACTTAGAGGATAAATACAATTATAAAATTATATATAATCATAAAAATTCAATATTTTATGTTGCTGCTAAGAATGAAAGACAAGTTGAGGCTGAGTAGATTCAACAGAACTCATTAATTTTTATCACAGCATTAATTTGCTGCATCTATTTCAACACTATTATTACATTAATTATACACTGAAATTTAGCAAATAACAACAGGCCAGCAACTCACTTTTTTTCTGGGAACCTTCTTAGGCAAGTAGTCTTGGTTATCTTAAAGGCCTTTTAAAGAATCCTAACCAAATTCTAACTTTAGAAAAGCAAAAGTTTTTGAACAAATAGCTAATATGATATTGTGGGATAAGTATTGAGCTATTAATGGTAAAGTTACCAGTTCAAAACCATGCACCTCTTAGGTAGAGAGATGAGCTGTCTGTTCCCATAAAGATTTACAGTTTCAGACATGCTCAGTTGTAATCAGCTTGACGGTAGTGGGTGTGGTTTGGGTGGGTGATTGATGTTGGCATTTGAATAGACCACTATTAAAATCACTGCCTGGAGAAGGATAGCATGCTGGGTAAATAGATGGGCAGTGAAAAAGAAGAAGACCTTCCACAGATTGAGAGGCACAGTGGCTGGATCATTGGGCTCAAACGTAAGCACACTCGTGAGGCTAGCACAGAACCACACAGTGGGCAGTGTTTCATTCTGTCCTACATCGGGTCCCTGTGCGTCAGAATCACCTGGACAGCTCAGAACAGAATTTGAATCAAAGAATGCCCTTTCTGCAGCTGTGGCTTGACAAAGGCCTTGTAGGTCCTTAGCCCAGGAAGGCGCGTGGCTCGAGCAGGTAGAACAGGTACTTTCCTCTTTAAAAGCAGTGAAATAACATCACACTGAGAATCACACAAAGGCCTAAATCCAGCTTAATTCCTTCCATTCACACAAACCGTCTAGAGTAGTAATTGGGTCCCAAGAACCAGACAGCAAAGCCTCGGTTTTCATTGAAATGCTTCTACTTCAGAAAATGCCACCTCTCTGGTTACTATAAGCTAGAAATGACTTATTCACTATCCACGACAGTGAATTTTTTTCTCTCTTGCTAAGCCAAATCCAGCATGGTTAACTTCTCCACATATGCTTCAAAAGGAAGTTCTAAGAAAAAGCAAAGAGCCAGGAACTTCAGGCTCCAGATTCTAGAAGTTCTTTAGACCAAATGTGTATAGGCATTTTCGGTCCCACTGTTTCCCACTAGTATTGCAACTATTTTTAAATGCACACACATATCAAAAGATTTCATATAGATATTCTGGTATTTTTTATATACTACGAGGTTATGCGATTCATCTTACAAATGTATTAGAGCTTAAATTCTAAGCACCTCGTGTGCAGAAGACAATGGATGGCAGAGCATCAATCCATTTTCCATTCCCCATGTAGATGAAGCCTCCACTGACTTCCTTCTGATCATTAACAAAAGGTGTAGATCATCTTGTCTACTCAGCCAGAGTGCTTTGAAAAATGGGTATCTTCCCTTATCCCCAGGCAGCCAAGAGAGGGACAGTTTCTCAAGGGGGTTTCCCTGAGTGGATCCTTGATGGGGTGTACCATACTAGGGGGCAACACTGGGGGTGGGGTCCCATAGTCATGAGTCCTGCCCTGTCAGTGGTGCCTTGACTGCCTTTGTTGGAAGGCCTGTACGCTCTTCTAACTAACATGATATATGTGTGCCTCTCATGGCCCTGTTTCTGCTTCCATAGCGGCATGCATAAGCGATCTACCACCAGTCATGAATTTGTTATGGTTTCCATGCCTTATCTAGATAGCATTCTGGCTCTGAATTCTGAGACTCCATTCTGACCGTGTGCTAAGGACCTCCCTCATCTGGATGATGTATCTGGGTCTCTGTTTTTGCTTTGTCCCTGCTAAGACTTACTAACCGTCCTCCTCAAATGATACATGTCTTTTTTGGACATGACACCGCACATCATACCTGATGGAGACACCACAGGGGCTTCTGCCCTGCCTGCTAAGGCAATGAACCAAACCAAACCCAAACTCACTTCCATAGAGTCGATGCCAATTGAATGTCTCCATGACTGCCACTGTTCACAGGAGTAGAAGCCGGATCTTTCTCCCGAGTAGCTGCTGGTGCTCTTGAACTTCAGGCCACATGGATCCCAGAGCAGCGCTTCACCACTAAGATGCCACATAAAAACCAGACGTGTTCCCCTACACAACATCGCTTTGCTTCGCTTTGGAGAAAGTGTATCTTCCCCATACCTAAGGTGTTCCCTCCTCGCCTTGAGAGAGACATGCTTCCTTTATTTTGAAGTGACTCTAAGCTTTAATAAAACTGTGGCTTTGTTACCAAACAGGTTGGGAGCTTGCTAGTTCCTCCAGGGGTGATACTTGGCAACCAGCTTCACCATACGAGTTGATAATTTTATACATATTGTAATGTATTATACGCAGCATATATGTACATCGTATGTTATTCTAGTGTTTCTTCACCCATGGCAGGTTGGGTAGGCAGGGGAAGAAGAACAGTATGAGCACTTAAATCATTTCTATGAATTTAAATCACCTTAAAAAGCAACTGTAAGGTCCTTTAGATGCTGTGAGAGAATGCTGTGTGCATCTACACAATAGATAAATAAAAACCACAAACAATCCTGGAGGAACTCTAGGTGGCGGTAACAAGACACTGGAGTGCTACACTGAAAGGTTCATAGAGTACTTAAAGAGTCAATCATGTCTTATACATCTTCTTTTCTCAATTACGCTAACATAGCAGTTAAAGAATATTCATATTTCTACTTTATAAGGTCCAGTGAAGTTTCCCCGTCAAAGACACTGTTTCTGGCTTTCAAATAGCTAGTGAAATGCAGTCATGTTTTATTGACTGTGAACCCAGCCAAAGGTGATCAGAACCACAGTTAACAAGGCAGCCCCTGGGACTTTTGGATGCTTAGTACCGAGTTCTTATTATGTTCCTCAACCCACAGTGTGGTCCCTCTTCAAGTATTTTTGTCAACCTTTCACCTTTGTCAAGGGTAGTGATGGCCTGGGCAACACACATCGCTAGCAAACCAAGCAAGAACAGACTTCTCCCATGCTTCTAAAAGTAGTATCAGGAAAAGCAGCTGGGACTCTTAATGAGGGGGTGAAACAAAGCCCTGCCAATATGCCCTGTGCCAGAGTCTCTGATTCATGCTAGGTCACCATGGTAGGCAAGGGCTCCTTCCCATCTAAGTCATGAGCCCTGCATTAAGATGTAATCACTAACCTGGCACTCCACTATCACTTACCAAGAAGAAATAGGTGGGTGCGGCTGGCAGTAACTGATCCATTCTTCTGACTCTGAAAAAAACCTGGCACTCTCTCCACAATGGGGAGCAAATCCCAGAAGCCCCAATTATCAAGTAATTGCTGGATTTCTATCGGATTCGTCCTGGGGGCTAGACACACCTGATAAGAAAAAGGGTATAGAACTGCCGAACTAATTATTTTCCTGTTGTAGTTGGCATTTCAGTTGCGAGAAGATCGGGATCACATTAGAATTTGAAGGAAGAGACTTTTTTTACCTGAGTCATGCTCTGCTTTCCCCTCACCTCTTTCATTTTGCCAAACAGCTCTTGGTGGGCACTCACTGCGGGCCTTGACTGTATGGTGAGGGCAGTGCAGACTTGGAAAAGAACCTCCCCCCAAGCCCAACGACTTGCTAGTTCACCCTGCTAGACCAGAAAAATTAGCAGTTGTTGGGAAAATTCTGACCCTTCATCTTTTATGTCCTGTGCTGATCAGCAAACTCAGATGAACATGAGGCTTCTCCAAAATTGTCTCAAAATTGATTCGATTTTCTGCTTTGTAGTGGCGCCTCTCATGGCACAGCATTGTTATTTATTAGTTGAAACTTTAGAAGCCCTGGCATACCCGTCTTTCCAAGAGGAACGAGAGCAGACATTGCCCTTTGGGTCAACAGGGTGGGCATGAGTTTTCTGAGAGATTTAGGGTGTTTGCATGTGTTTCTTGTTTCACTGATAATGCTCTCAAAAGCCCCAGAATGCTGATGCTGGCAGTTGAAATGAATGTCGGCTTTTGCCTCAGGCCAAACAGCTAAGAAGAGATCCTGGTGAGAAAGCAACAAAACTGTGGTCACAGAGTTGTGGGCTCCCATCCTGGCTCTTCCCCCAGCTTTCTGGTTGGCCTTTGAAAACTGATTAATTAAACCTCTCCAGCTATGGTTCCTGATCTGAGAGGATACGTTTCATAGGACTGTTGTGACAGCCAGATGAGATAGTTTATATTCAAGCAGCTAATCATGACTAACAGGGACAAATTACCCAATAAGCAAAGTAAGTGTGGGCTTAGGGCATCAACACAACAGGGGCGCCAGTGGTCCAAAGCAAAGATCCAGAGACACCAAGGAAGCAGGACACAAGAAAAAGCAAGTACTGCAGTTGAAGGGGCCTGGCAGGGCACGAAATGAATCAGATGGCTGTTCCAGTGCATGACAATGTGCCCCCCAGAGATAAAGTACATGCGAGGTCACAAGGGGGCCAATGTGCAATATTTTAGTTGACATCTGTCTCCTTAGGCTCCTTCCCTATAATAGAAACTTCTTACCTCAATGGGTCTCTTGGGGGCATACTATTTATTTCTAATAAACAAGAGGTAGGCTATGGAGGCAACCACTGCTATATTAACCCAATATCCACCTGTATTCAACACCAGCGGTTACTAGGCAAAGACAGGTTATATTAATAAATAATAGGTCTCTGGTCAACTTTGAGAGAATTGTCTTATACATCCATGTTTGTGATTTAGTAACTCCAGCCAGGAATGCCAGCAACGCACCTTTGTCATGATATAAATACAAGGGTATGCTCTTGCTTGTTGTTTAAAAAGGAAAAAAAAAGCAGGCCCAGATGACAAGTAGGTGGAAATTGAGCCAAAAGGTAATGGAATTTTTTTTGAATTTGTCAAAGCGCCCTTGTACATCCTGGAAGCAGGCCACACCGACTGGGAAACTTCCTTTCAGCTGACTGGTTGCCTATAGCAATTTTCATCATGGAGGTTATTACATGGTGATTGAGCTCCTCATGGTAGATGACTACATCATAATTGCCAACTCACTGACCCAGCCTAATCAACACACTACTTTAGCCATGACAAATACAGATCTCAAACAGATGGGGATCTTCCTGAATGACATCACACGGACTAGTGTAAAGTCATCCTGATAAAGACATTGCAAATCAAGAAGTTCCCTATTTATGTGAAGCTGGTAAAGCAGATGTTTCTAAATAGTGAGGCTAGTCTTAGGGCAGCATTGCCAATATGACCAGATATTATAGAGAAATGTATGAGAAAGCTTTAGAATGCAGTGAGTGTGACATTTTAAACAGTTTTATTGATATCATTTGCATAATATGCAGGTCAATGTTTTTGTCCTTGTTAGTTGCCATCTTGTCAACTCCGACCCATAGAGAGTCTATGCACAACAGAGCAAACCCCTGGGTGGTCCTGCACCATCCTCCCAATTGTTCCTGTGTGTGAACCCATTGATGCAGGCACTCTGTCAGTCCATCTACCTCTTCAAAGTCTGTCCTCTTCTTCGCCGCCCCTCCACTTTACCAAACATGATGTCCTTCTCTATGGACTGGTCTCCTCTGAGAATATGTCCTAAGTATGTAAGATGAAGTGTTGCCATCTGTTTTAGTCTGGGTAGACTAGAGAAACAAATTCATAAACACACATAAGAATATAAGGGAAAGGTTTATAGACAAGAGGAATGGAACATTGAGAAAGCATCCCAACCCAGTCCAGTCCAAGATCCTAAGTCTGATATTAGCCTAAATGTATGAAACCAGTGTATAAAGTCTTCTTCCAACTCACAAAGCATCCCAGCTTTAGCAGGGGTTCCCTCATGGCTCCTCATTTCCAGGACTCAGGGTCTATCAGCAGTATTCAATGATGGTAGAAGCATCTCACCGCTGACAGGGGTCTCTCTGTGGCTTTTCCAGCTTCAGAGGGTTGGTTCCATTAGGGTAAGGCCATGTGGCTTCTCCGCTGGCTCCTCCAGGTCCTCGGATGCTGCCATCTTGTTTTATCAGTCGAAAACCTCCCCCAAACTGGGGAGATGGTCTCTCATCTCCACGAGGGAAATATCACGAAACTTCCCAGAATTCCCAGAGAATGCAATACCCACACAGAGGTCTCATTGGCTGTCTCCAGATTGACAGGCTAGACTCCACCCCTAGACTCCCAATCATGAAATTGATACACACGTACATGACTGCCACACCTCCATGCCTCTAAAGAGCATTCTCCAGCACCCAATTCAAATGCATCTATTCTTCTACAGTCTTCTTTACTCAATGTCCAATTTGCATATGCATATGAGGCAATGGAGAATACCATGACTTGTGTCAGGTGTGCCTTAGTCCTCAAAGTAATATCCATGCTCTTCAATACTCTAGAGGGCCTGTGCAACAGATTTACCTAACAATACATATCTTGATCTCTCCATTACTGCTTCCACGAGCATTAGTTACGGATCCACATGAGACAAAATTCTTGACAACATCAACCTTTTCTCCATTTTTATGATGTTAACTCTAGGTTCAGTTGTGGAGATTTCCACCTTTCTTACATTGAGCTGTAATCTATACTGAAGGTTACAACCCTTGATTTTCATCAGCAAATGCTTCAATTCCCCCTCACTTTCAGCAAGCAAGGCTGTGTCGTGTGCATGCCACAGCCTTCCTACAGATACTGCACACTTCCTCGTATAATCATCTTCCCTGATGATTTGCTCAGTATATAGATTGAACGAGTATGGTGAGCATGGTATGGCAACCTTGACACACACCTTTCCTGATTTTAAACCCTGCAGCGTGCCCCTATTCTGTTCATTCAACTGCTTCTTGATCCACGTACAAGTTCCTCCCATTCTCCTCAAGGTCACCCACACTTTATTATGGTCCACACAGTTGAATATCTTTGTATCATCAATGAAACACAAGTAAACTTCTTTCTGGTAGTTTCTGACTTAAGATCTGACATTAGCAATGCTATTCCTTGTTCATGTCTGAACTTCTGACAGTTACCTGTCAATATACTGCTACAACTTATATTGGATGATCTTAAGCAAAATTTAATTTGCATGCAGTATCAGTGATATCATTTCAACATTCTGTTGGGCCACCTTTCTTTGAAATGGACATAAATATGGATCTCTTTCAGTCAGTTGCTCAGGCAGCTGCCTTCCAAATTTCCTGGTATAGAAGAGTAAGTGCTTCCAGAGCTTTTTCAGCTTTCTGAAACATTCCAATGGGTTTTCTGTTAATTTTTGGAGCCTAGTTTTTGGCTAATGCATTCAGTGCAGTTGGAATTTCTTCCTAAATCATCATTGTTTCTTGCTCATATGCTACCTCCTGAAATGGTGGACTGTTGACTCATTCCTTTTGATACAGTGACTCTGTATACTTTCCATCCTCTCTTGATGCTTCTTGGATCATTCAATATTTTGCCTCTAGAATCTTTCAGAATTGTAACTTGAGGCTTGAATTTTTCCTTCAGTGCTTTCTGTTTCAGATATGCTGAGCGTGTTCTTCCATTTCGTTTTTCTAAGTCTAGGCCCCTGGTGTTGGGGGAACCTCTTTGGAAGACAACTTGGCAATATCGCTCATCAGTGGCACCGTGAGGTGAGAAGTTGTGCTTCCCCACAGGAGACCTTGGTTTAATTCCCAGACAACACACTTTGCACGTAGCCCCTACACATCTGCTCCTGGAGGCTTGAGTGTTGTTGAGATGCTGAACTAGGTTCAGTGGAGCATCCACACCAAGACGTACCAGGGAGCAAGACCTGGTGATCTCCTGAAAATTGCAGTGAAAAGCCTATGGAACCCAACAGCTCTGATTCTTCAACTGATCAAAGGAAGGACAAAAGTTAGGAGCATTTTCTTCTGTTGTCCTAGGGACCCCATGAGTTGGGATTAACAGGACAGTGGCCAGGAGTAACCACCAAGATAAATCTGTGTGCTCTTTGATACGGGAATTCCACACCTAGCAATTTATCCATAGAAATAATCATACACAGGGAGCTTAAAAACTTGGTTGACAAATGAAATTAAAAAAAAATTGGGAGTCCCTTCATATTTAAATGTGCACAGCAAGGTTTGTTTTTAAAAATGAAATGTCAGAAACTAAATGCGTACATAAGGATTATTATGCCGCCTTTGAAGAGAGCCGGATTATATTTGTATATATTGACATGAATAACTTCTATTCAGGAAGGGCATAAATAAAATTGGCATCTAACAAAATATTTACTGCTTTGATGAAAGAAGACATGAAGAATTGGAAGCTATTTACACTAATCAGCTCAGGGGATCATTTGCTGTTGTCAAATTCCAGTGGACGCATTTGGCAAAGGAATGCATAGTGTTCGCGTGACAAACTTCATTCCCTCCAAGGAGAAATGGGGGTGTCTAGAGCAGGGAGGAGAAAGGAGAGTGGTTTGTTGGGTCTGCGGAAAATATTTATATATATTATACACACACATATATGATTTTCTTCTCAAAACAAAGAAATGAACTTTTTATCTGTTTAGTGCCAGTGACTTAAGGATTCATGTTCATTTTTTTCTTCTGGGAGACTACATATGAAACAAAATTCTCTCCTCAGCTGAAAAGATGCCTTGTTTGTGTTCTGTTTAGCTCACCGTGAAAATTGGATAATAAGTATAAATATGAAACGATGAGATAGACATTTAGGGCAAGCAGAATTTAAGCAGCCCCTATTTATGTGAGTAGACAGAAGAGTGTTTTTCCTTGGGCCATTCAGTATCCCTAGCAACACTTATTCCAGGTGTGAAGAGGCAAGATCCTGTACATGCCTGAAAAGCCACCCCGTCGTTTTAGAATAAAGAGCCCTGGGAGGGGAAGAGTTAAGCCACTAACTCAAAGGTCGCCCATTCAAACCCACCCCATTGCTTGGTGGAAGGAAGTCCTGCTGATCCTTTACGCTGATCTTATCAAAGAGGACACACATTATCAGTCAAAATCGGTCCCCAGCACCTTTACCACCCCACAGTGTGTTTTCTCCTCATTGGTCATGATGGTATTAATCCTTAGTTTGGTGTTCTCTGTACCTGCGCTGTTTCTGTAGGGCACAGGGGGCCAGAATGGGAAGAAGAGAAGCATTCACTGACTCACTCAACAAAAATAAGTGTGAGGAAAAGGGCTAGATGCTGACATCAAATGGATCGCAAATAACACGCTCAAAAGAACTCCATTTGGTGTTTGGGTCCATTGCAAATGATTCCTTTTAATGTGGCACATTAGCCGTTCTGACACAGAAGCCCTTCATTCATTCATTTAGTCAACCCAGTCTCCTTTAGTATCTGTGCAGCAATGAGTTTTATTATTTGACAGGACTGCTTGAAAAAGCAAGCTGTTGGCTGGTATCTGGCATTGGGATTTCAGGAGAATTCCTACCATTTCCCAACTGATAAAGATGGTTTAGTGAACGCAAACTCTTTGTACACACAGTATGGCTTAAAGGGAACTATTGTGTTTTTTTTCCTGGAAGTCTTATATTTTGGCATGAGCTAGGCAGAAAGTGCTCATAGGACCAGTCCCCAATAAAAATCTTGGGCACTGAGTTGTAAATTTCCTCCAGGAATACTGTTATTTGGGAAATTAAACAGAAAAATTCAGAGGCCTGTTTGAGTGGCACAGGAGTCTGCATCATTTGTTCACCGTGAGGGAATTTCCATTTTTGGTCTTGACCAATCAGTCCAATCAATTTATTGGTCCCACCCTCTAATTAATAGATAGAAATAAAATGGCCTGCATGTATTGAAAAATGTCAAGAGCTAACCCTATTAGAAAAGAATGTTGTTGTTCTTAGGGGCCCTCCAGTTGGTTCCGATTCATAGCCTCCCGATGTACAACGGAAAGAAATTGTACTACCCAATCCCGCACCATCCTCACCATGGTTCTTATGTTTGAACCCTTTGTTCAGCCACTGTGCCGGTACATCTTGTCCAGGTGCTTCCTCTTTTTTGCCCGCCCACCGCTTCTTCAAGCTTGTTATCAATTTTCAGGGCCTGATATCGCCCGATAACATGTTTGTTAGGTGATCAGTATATGAGACAAAGTCTCACCATTCTTGTCTCTAAGGAACATGCTGGCTGTACTGCTTCTAAGCAGATTTGTTTGTTCTTCTGTCAGTTCATGGTAGGGTCAATATTCTTCATCAGCACCATGAATCAAATGCATTCTTCCTCAATCTTCCTTATTCTATGCCCAACTTCCACATGAATATGAGGCAATTGAAAAATACCACGGCTTGGGTCAGGCACACCTTACTCCTCAAAATAGCACCCTTGCTTTTCAACTCCTTAAAGAAGTCTTGTTCAGCAAACTTACCCAAATGTAAGGTGTCATTTGACCTCTTGACCACTGTTTCTATGAGTATTGATTGTGGATCCTTGACAACTTCAATCATTTCTCCCTTTATCATGATGTTACCAACTGGCAAGATTGTGATAACTTTAGTCTTCTTTACATGGTAATAATCCATACTGAAGTCTATAATCCTTGATATTCATCAACAAATGTTTCACGTCCTACTTCCTTTCAGCAAGCAAGGTTGTCTCATCCGTATAGTGCAGGTTGTACATAAGTCTTCCTCCAATCCAGACACTGCTTTCTTCTTCATATAATCCAACTTCTCTGCTTATTTGTTCAGCAAATATGCTTTTCTGGTTGTACATTGAGAACAACTACTGACGACATATGCTTTTATCAGGGGCTTCTCCTTTGCTAATACCCCAAACCAAACCAAACTGACTGCTATCAAGTTGATTTGGGTTCATAAAACCCCTCATGAGAATTCTGATACCAGGAAGGTAAGGGAAAGGTGGGGTAGAAAGCGGGAACCGGTTACAATGATCTACATGCAACCCCCTTCCTGGGGCGTGGACAATAGAAAAGTGGGTGAAGAGAAGCACCAGATAATATAAGATGTGAAAAATAATAATAATTTATAAACTATCAAGGGTTCGTCAGGGAAGGAGGAAGGGGAAAAATGAGGAGCTGATATCAAGGGCTTACATAGAAAAATGTTTTGATAATGATGATGGCAACAAATGTACTTGACACAGTGGACATATGTATGAGTTCTGATAAGAATTGAATGAAATGATTTAAAAAGAAAAAAGTGAGGCTTTCCACTATAGTAAAGAGTCATAATCTCAACAAAACAAAACAATTTATTCTGCAATGCTCTCTGTCTTATGGCAAGGCTAAATATAAGTAATAAAATCCAAAGGGTATAAAAAGTATCAGAGCTTAAATTCAAAGCACCTGGTTTACAGAAGGTTATGGATGACAATTGAAACCCGAACTTTATTTGCAGGGTTCCACATAAAACCTACAGAGAATCCCCTCTGAGCACAAAACATGATTTTTTGATTCAAAATGACCAGTAGCAGTTATTTCAGTTCACTAAAGCCCAGGAGAGCCATATTAAAGCATTCCATTTCATTTTTGATGACATCTAATTATCCTGTATTCATAATCATGTTCATTTAAAGTTCCAATGATTAATAGCTGTTTGCTGCTATTTCTTCTCATTTTGAGTCATGCCCCATTAGCACAGGAAGGTCTCAAAGGTTTTTATTCCCCCTCTGTCATTATGGTTGGCTGGACTTGGAGAAGGCAGCCCTTCCTCGGTCATAGTTTGATATCTTCAGGCACTCTCTATGACAAAGTTAAACTGCTATTCACCGGGTTTTCTGTATCTGACAGTGTTTCAATGCTGTCCATACAGTTTTCAGGGGACTTGTTCCTATGAAGTGGACATTCCATTCCTTCAGTATGGTATGCTCTTTGTCTGGAAACTCTGTTGAAATCTGTTTTTTGGGGGGTGGGGAGAGTCTGCTGGTATTTGAAATACCAACGACATATCTTCCAGCATCACAGCAATGCAGAAACCATCAGTATAAGACAAACTACATACCTGTGTTGGTTTAAAATAATAAATTGTACTAAATAGTGTTTCACCTGTTTTTAAATTCAAAGAGTTTTATTCAGATTTTCAGTTGAGAAATCAAAATAATCTTTCCTTTAAGATTTAATCAACAATATATATGCCTTTTAATTTTCTTTAAACTTAGGTAGATTCGGTGTTAAACACATGGCTGCTATTCACACATAGGCCTTAATAAATCCCATTTTCAATTCAGTAAAGCTCTGTTGAGATCTGCAGAAACACCCCCCCACCCATTACTTTCTAGGTACAGATACACACACACACACACACACACTATTAGGACTTCCTATAAGTTCAACAGTTTTTACTTTGGCTTCTGTAATATGTATGGATCATATTGTACTACAGGAGTTCCCAGATTTCAAATGCCTGACTTACAGGCATCTCCTACGTACCCTTTAAGCAAGAGATCCTTACCTATTAGAATTGGTTCTGTCCTGACGAAGAGAAACAGGACCAAATTTGAATTTGTGCAATTGTGGTGATTAGTCACAGCAACCAGAACAGAAAAGAAGTCCGGGTCAAAGCCCTGCAAAGAAAGTCTAGGAAGAGACACAGTGAGTACCGTCTGGAGCCGGAAGCGTCAGATGGGATTATTGGCTGGCCCCGGGAGACACACACAGTCAAAGCTGCACACTTGGCTTCCATCTGTGCTCTGGGTACCTCCATCTTGAAGCATGATAGTGCTGGGTAGACTCAAAATCTGTTTTGTGCCTTTCTGGTGAAATGAATACACCAGATATCAGGGAAAAGAAAGTACAGGGGCTTCCGCCCTGTCCTCTAAGGGAGTGAACAAAGCAATCAACAGAGAACTGGCTGGGTAAACACACCTTAACCTTGAAGCCAGGCCCAGTGAAAGCCCTGACGCAGGACTGGACTTGAAGATAAATCTGACACAGACTGGCCTGGAGCAGCGGCCCAGAGAAAACAGAAAGAAAGGATGTATGAGCCTCAAGGATAAAGTGACCAGATTGTAAGTGGAACACCATTGACCGGGGGTGAGGGTGGGGGTTCTTGATTAAAAATCTGATCTCTATGGGGCAACAAAAATTTTTACAGAATGCAAAAATAGTATTGTAATATATTTATTTTAATTTTAAAACACCGCGGGATATTGTTAAATTGTTCAAAAGCGGAATGTCGGGTCACTTTACCCAAGGACTAACTGAATAACTCATTAGGACATCCCTAGACCACCTGCAGAGTTGAAAACCCTCTCCCGTTTGAAATTTCCATTTAAAAACTAGACGCATTCCCCTAAAAATGTTCCTTTTTACCTCTCAAGGGAACCCACTTTGTTCCCAGAGTGAAGTGGATCTTTATCTATGGTTACAGTGTCCGTCTGGACTTGTGAGAGACACCTGCTTCATTCCTTCTGAAGTGACTCTTGGCTTTAATAAAACCCTGGCTTAACACCGCTGCTGCTCACCGGTGACTCTCACCAACCACTCAGGTGTGGCCTTGCCAGCTCCCCTGTGGGCGACAGTCCAAATGCCAAACTTCACACCAGACCCTGCTCTCAACAAAGTCTTTCATCACACTCACCTGCAGCACGGCACCTTTTTTTAAAGCATTGAAGAAGGTTTGAGTCTTTTCTGGCACTGTGCAAAACCCCAACCTGTCAGAGTGACCCTAGGGACAGGGTGCAAATGCTCCTGAGGGTTTCCAAGTGGCAACAATTTAAGAAGTGGACAGCCTTATGTCTCTTGGCTAGTGGGTCCGAAATAATGATCTTGCTGACAGCAAGTGTAAAAACACCAGCCCAGCCCAGTGTAAAAACACCACCACCAGGTCTCCCGGCCACCCCATGTCGTGGAGTCATTTCTGACACAGAGTGGCCCTATATCGGATTTCTAAGGCTGGAAATCTTTATGGGAGCAGAGAGTGCTCCTCAAAGTGGCTAGTGGCTTTGAACCACCAACCTTGCAGTTCGCTGTCCCATGCTTACCCAGCATTATCACCAGGGCTTCCAGGCTAAATAAATACCATATGCATCTTTTTAAATTGACCTCCAAATTCGTAAAGACAGATCCTACTTGTAGCCCGGGAATTGTCTGTCCTTGGTTACATTTTTGTTTTATTGGTGTTGCTTTTAAATTATACAAAGTGTGACACAGTTTGAATACATGGAACATACTAAACCACACTGTCAAAACCCTTTGCATATTTTATTCACGTGAAGACGTTTACTTTGCATTTTTATCTGTTAATACATATGTGGTACAGCCTTATAGTACAGATGAAAATAATTTATATTCACATTATGTAAACTAAAATACTTAGCATATACTAACAGTTGAGTGCTATAGTAATTTACAGAACCCAAGCAAAAACAAAATTACTCAGCATAATATTTAGTTACACAACGTCAACGTTAACCCACAAAATGTTTCCAACCAGTCAGGCCCAATAATAATATAAATTAGAAGGCTTTAAAGCTGATTAGAGTCTTGAGGGGAGTGAAGAGGGGTCTGAGAGAAAAGGGGGGATAAATGGGAACATGTTATATGTTTTTATATTTATTGTTCACATATTTGTATGTCACAAAGTATTTTAGCTTTTGCTAAACCCACTATAGACACACACATTTACACACACACCATACACACACAAAAAAAACAAACAAATCAAACTCACTCCTATCTAGTCAATGTGAATCATAGGACAAGGTAAAATTGTCTTAGTGAGTTTCAGAGACTGATATTCTTTACAGAAATAGAATGCCCCATTTTTCTCCTGGAGAGGAGCTGGTGGTTTCAAACTGCAAACCTTATAATTTGTATCCCAATGTGTAAACACTACAGCACCAAGGCTCCCTTAAGCCCACTTCAGAGATAGTGGACCAATAGTCTCTCTGTTACAAGGCAGCTTGTCTGATACAGGGAGCCCCGGATAGTAGTTGGGAAACTGAATACTTTCAAGATCAGTTTTCACAACTTGGGCCAGGAATCTGTAGCTTCAACAGTGCTGTTCTTAAACCATATTCTTTTTTGAATTGAGTTTCACTAGAGGTCAAGAGATAGAAATAATAGCTTACAGAAAGGTCTCTGCACAAATAAATTGTGTCCAGATAAAAAAAATAGCATTTCTCTGTATTTGCTACAATTCACACACACGTACACACACACATTGTTACTCTAGCACACAGGAGTCTGAGTGTCAATGCTGACAAACTCATTTCATGCCCCCCCCCCCCATGCCCCATTCAAATCAGGAAATGGCTTTCTCATTTTGCTTTCTCCTTTCATTCTGACTCCACTTCTAATTCTTTTTATTTGTACTGCTGGTAATCACTCTATAAACAGGTTCACACTTTGCATCAGACAAGGATCTCAAATCAAAGCTCGGCCTTCAAATTGAAGTTGCCTGAAGCAATGGATCAGCCTGAAGGGACAGAGGAGTCATTGTCCTACAAGAGTAAAGGCGCAGACATCCTTATACTATTTACATGACTGCAGAGTCACACCGTCCCTTGCTTGGAAGCTTTGCCTTCCAACAGTTATTTTTGGCCATGCTTCCATGCATCAATATTTGCCAGTGTGTCCTCGGTGGCGCAGTGGTTAAATGACATGGCTTCTAAAAGGTTGGCAGTTTGAGTGCACCGCTCACTCTGTGGGCTAACGATGTGGTAGTCTGCTTCCATGAAGATTGCTTACTGAAGATGGGAAGCTGGAGCAAGAAGGTGGCTTAGTCAGACATAGCATGCTGTTTGTGGTCAGCCACCCACCCAAGAAACCAAGCTAAGAGATCGAGATCACAAACACGGAATCATGTGCAGGAAGTAGAAAGATAATGTGATTGAACATCAACAGGACAAAGAAACGAAAGGAAAAACAGTGAATGAGGAGAGAGATGGAGAAGAGGTGCCATGCCAATTGGGCTAGTACAGAGAACCATTGAAAATAAAGGCAGCAGCAATCTCAAGTGAGAAGTAGAGGAAAGCAACTTCACAAAATTCCCAGTAGGAAAGCGTGTAGACACAGCTGAAGCGAAGCAAGGGGAACAGAACAGACACTAGATCTAAGGAGGAAACATACAGGAAGGATGATGAAAACTCCACCGATCATACAGATAAGCTTAAATATTTTCTATTTTCAATAGGCCTGATGAGTGAACTGGAACTCTGATCACAATACTTTTTGGTTTACCCTCATAAGCACAGGGGGCGTAGTTAAAGAGAACTTCTTAGAACTATCCAAACACTGCGTGGGACTGTGTTGATGGGTCTAAAGACTTAGGGCCATCATCTTGGGGGATGTCAAGGAATTGGTATATTATAATTTATAAAGGCTGTTTTGTACCTTAATTTGGTAAGTGGTATATAGGACCTTAAAAGCTTGTTAGGAGTCATCTAAGGTACACCTATAAGAAGTGTTCACACAGTTCATGAAAAACAGGATTAAAGACAATGGAATTTTCCCATGAAAATTTGAATCTCCCTCATATTACTCTCTTCCTATGTGGAGCAAAAGAAAGCAAAGGAAATCGAAGATGGAAGGAAGCAATTAGGCAACAGCACTAATGACCCACTTAAACCACAATCTCAACGAGCTGAGACAAGAACTAGATGGTACCCAGTTAACACTGCCGTTCCCTCTGATCAGGGGCACTATAGGGACTTCTGGTGGAATGGTATAAATATGCATAACAAAACTCTAAATCATTTTTTAAAAAGCCAGATATACTGAACTAATAAGACTAACAGAGATAATTACCTTAAAAAAGAAGGGAAGGGAAAAATACTCAGAGAAAGAAGATCAGGATTAATAAAAGGAAGGAAATAGAAAGGAGACGTAAAGGCAGAAAGAGTGGGAGAGTGGGAAAAGAGTAATTAAAGAGGAATGTAGACCAGGAAGTGGGCGAGTTTTGTAGGTGGCATTCTGGCTCAGTTCAGAGAAGATGCGCATGCTGCAGGTCTCAGGCAGACACAGTCCTTGGAGGTAATCTCGGCTTGATTCTTAGGTCTTGGCGACAGGCTCGTCTGAATGTTCAGCTCTTGGTTGTAAACACCCCCCACCCCTCCGCTGCAGCTTGTGTGGTATCAGACTTTGTACATGTAGTAAAAACATAAACAGAGCTGGCCACATCCTGTATGCCGGATGGTTTGTGGCCTTCCTAGTAATTTGGCAGCAAGAATAAGAACCTTAAAGAAATACATGCTCCTCACACAGTGCCTGGGTAGAAATGATGCTTGATGGCAGTGTTGTTTGCAATGAGAATACAGAAACAAAGAGCTAAGGAAGAAAGGAAAGCAAGAAAGGATAAGATGTATATGACCAAATGCTGTGTAGAAATTGAAAATGGTGGCACAGACAAGCCCTTAACATTGTGGGGAAATGTCACCACGCCCGAGGAAAAAGCTAGTCCAAACCCAAGAAACCAAATTCACTCCCGACAAGTCGGTTTTGATTCACAGCGACCTCATACAGCCTTTTGAAAGCCAAAGGGGAAGTTGTACCCTCTCGTAAAAGACCGGTCCTCGGGTTTTCCCATGCAAATCATCCAGGGAACAGAGTCCCAGTTTTCTCCCACACGTCGCTGGTGGTTTCAAACTGCTGACCTTACAGTTTTCGCCCACCAGGGTTCCTGCAAAAGGCAGTACAGATATGTTTGGACTCCTCTTCACCTCTTTAGAACGATTAAAACTGCTACAAGCTAAGAAACCCAGGGGTTGGTACGACATTGCCCTGTGGAGTTGCCAGGCGCCAGAATCAATTCAATAGCAGTGAGTTTTTTCAGTTTAACACATTTTTGACACTTTCCTCAAAGATTCTAATTTCCCTTGGTGCTCCTCTTTTCCCTAGAGGGTTTTGTATTTTTTGAGTGCAAGACCCATGACTAATTTTCTTTGAATGATTAACACTTCCTATCTGGCAATTGCTATATAATTCAATAATATCAACTGAATAAGAGTATGAATGAACTGGAGCTGAGCCCCGGTGGTGTAAGTGGTTGAGTGCGGAACTGCAACCCGCGGGCTTGGTGGGTCACATCCAGCGGCGGCTCTCAGGAGCAGCACTGGGTAACGCCCACGACTACCAGAGGCAGTGATGCTCTCCCCCCGCCCCCCCAAAAAAAAGAATATGAATGAATTAAATGAGAGAAAATAATGTGTATGTCAGCATGTCCCAACCCTAAATAGGTTGCACGCATAGTGTTGCTGTGAGTGGCTGTAGCGTTGTTCCCAGCATGTACAGAAGACCCATGCACAACAGGACAAAGCAGTGTCTGGTCCTGTGCCATCTTCCCAGTCCTTGGGATGCTCAAGTCCATTCGGCAGCCACTGTGCATTTTAAGGACCTCCCCCCACTATATCAAATAATAGTCCATTGTGGTCCATACAGTTTCCAGTGTCTAATTTTCAGAAGTATATCACCAGACCTTTCTTCTTAGTCTGACTGTCTTGAAAGGTCTAATAAAGGTGACATGGCTGTTAGGCAAAATACTATTGGCATAACTTCTAGCATCACAGCAAAACTCTGCCTTTGGCAGAGTGGAATAAACTGTCAGAGGCAGGCAGTGGTGCAGAAATAGAAATTAGTGCTGTATTTTATTCATTTGTTCACCGAACATTTCTGGAGTGCTTGGTCTGTGTCAGATACTCTGCTAGGCAGAGACAGTTGAAGACTACAAAGATGTGCAGTAGCCAGTCTAAGTACAAGAGAGCTCCTGACTGAGCACGCAGTGAATTAACTGGATAGTCAAACACAAAGCAAGAGTAAAACATCCGAATGGTAAGAAAGAGCTTCCCTTTGACTTTATGAAGGGCTCTGGTAGTTAGAAATACAAAGAATATTCGAAATCACTACTGAATAAGTCATTGCATTTTTCCCCAAAGTACTCATTTGGTCTGTCTGTCTCTCTCATAGCCCACGCTCCAATGAAAAAAAAAAAAAAGAGCATGTTTAAATGCATTCCCATCCTTAAGGAATCAGATAAAATCAAGATTTGTATTAATCTCTTACTTGTGAAAAATGTTACTTCTTAAAATGAGTTCAAATTTTAGCCTTTGAAATTTAATCAGTGGGCATAGAGAAAAAGTCAACTGCAAAATAAATAGGGAAGATTATGTGATAGGATAATAATGTATGGACATTGTACTAAATACTGAACCGGAGATGTAAGGGCATAACATACTAATTTAATGCTACAGTTGCCCTCAAGGAACTTACAATTGACTAAAAGGGACAAATACAAGTATACAAATATGCAGTCATGGGCTGAGCCCCGGTGGTATAGTGGTTGTGCGCAGGACTGCAGCCCACTGGGATGGAGGTTCAATTCCAGCAGCGGCTCCACAGGAGCAAAGACTGGGCCTCCTACTCCCACCACCAGAGGGCCGTGATGCCCAAAAAACAAACAAAAAAAACCCAAATATACAGAGTCATAATTGCAGAAAACATTTATCATAAAGGAGGAGTTAATTTATGGTTTGTCAAATATTCAGAGTGAAATTGCCATTATTGTAAATGGATTATAACGACAGCTTCACAAGGTGTTACAATTGCCTATAGAGCCTTGGAATAATTAACAAAATGTCTCCAGTGGAAAATCAGTCATTTCTTAGTTATTACCTAAGCCTTTACCACTTAGATTCCATACATAATTCCAGCAGCTTTTGTGTACTTACAATGATTCATCTTGTATTTTATGTAGCCTCTTCTGGAACCATTGTTTGCATCTCTAAATACAGTCCACGCAGATCAAGCTTTTCAATGCAATATTAACAGTATGTGTGCATAGAAATGTTCTCGTTTACTTAGCTTTGCTGCTCTAGCACTTTAAAAGCAGCTTGCTGCCAAGCTGCTTGTGCCTCGCATCCCGTGAGATGGATGTAGAGTTCATATATAGTGGAAGCATAATAGCTAGCAGTTTTTATTTCCGCTTGGAGGTTCACTGGTCTGCCCCTTGGGATTTATGCAGTCATTTCAAACACAAAGCTAAGTGAAGGGTGTATTGTCAGACCTGCTTTACCATTCTTTCACATGCAAGTTTAATCAACTTGACATTTACAGGGAGGAGTGTCTTGGTGACAGCATTTATGCAGCATAAGGCAATTTCTATCCAAAAGTAAATATGAAAATGTGGAGAGAAAAGAGGAGTGGTTGAGCGTATCATCAAGACTCCAAGTCTAAAAAAAAGTCTTTTGAGTGCTGAGAGGTAACTGAAGCTACCTCCGGTTTTCAGGGCCTTACTTCTTTCCCCGTGGTGTTAACAGATTTTATGAGCAGGAAAGCAGCAACAGCAACAACACAAAACGGACTCTGTAGTCAGACAAGTTTGGGAAACATGTTCAACTTCAGAACTTCTCGGAGTTTTTGTATGCCACATGCAATTTGAAACTACACAATACAGTGTGCCATTCTTCATAATTTTTGTAGTCAGAGAAATGTATTTTTCAGGAGCATTTTGGGGCTCAAGTGTTTGGTGGAATATATTTTTACACCAAAGAACTTTGCTGACTAGATTGCTTTGCCTTGTTTTTTTAGCAATGTGAGTTGCTTTTCTTTGTTGGTTTGCTTCCTCCTTTCTTCCCATTAATTAGAGCTTCCTGAGGCTTGTCTTATGTATTATGAGCCTCTTTTTTAAACAATAAAGATAAAATCTAGGGAAATTCCTGTTTGACAAGAATTTTTGATCTATCAATACAGCTTTACTGTGCGGGTTTGCTGATTTTGGTACTATGCTGATTATGAGTTCTTGCTTATTGGAAACTAAATTGTTATGGTTTATAAACGGCTTATAGTCTTTGACAGTTACATAATATACATACTTTGAATCATGCAACTATCTAAGAAAAGAATAAAACTGGACTAGTAATTGGGAAAAAATAGCTTGCTAGAATGGAAATTTAAAGGTTTCAAAATAGTGTCCTTAATTAAGATAACAAATAGCAGAGCAAATATCTGGTGGTTTGGTCAAACTTTCCAAAACTGTATGAATCTTAAAACAGAAAGCACTTATCACTTGATCTCCTTTTTGATTCATTTAAAAATTATTCTGGCAGCACATATACTAAAATTATTCCAGTTTTCAATGCTTTCTGTTTTCTTTCCAACTGAATTTTTCTCTATTTCATTTTGTTATTCTTGTTACCTTTTTTAAAAACTCTTTGTTTTTTTTTTTTTTTTGGTTCTTGCATGTTTTTTGGTATATGGAATCTGGGATAGATGAACCCATGGAAACAGTAACTAGATGAGTGGTTCCTGGGGAGTACAGCAGGGAAAGCTGGGGGGAAGTCAGCAGGTAGTAACAAGGAGTACAAGAAAAAAGAAAATGCTCTTAAGTTACGTGTGTGATGATGGCAGAGCTCTTCTTTCTATGATTGAACAATTGAATTCTATGACATTTGGATTACGGTATGTCCCAGGAAAACACTTTATTAAAAAAAGAAAGCAGAAAACACCTTGGTGAAGAAATCAGACATCGCCTGGCTATCAGAAAGAACAGTACCTGGGATCTTAAAAGCTTATCTGAAAATAATCATCAATCTAAGTGAGGCAACATCTAAACCCACACAAAAGGAGCACAGCAGCCTGTATCATCGATCCAAGGATTCTAAATCAGGGGGCTCAATACATTGATTAAGATTTCCTAGTCAATCACAAATGTAGTGTGGCTAGATCGCATGGCATTAAAAAATAGACATAAGCCTATCATCAATCCTGGCACATAATTGATATATATAGCGCAGCCAATCAGATGCTCTCTTAGGTGTCAAACATGCTCAAACAACTGTAGCAAAATGAGAAGCTACGTTAATCGCCAATTTTTAGACCTTGGTATTTTTCTCCGAAATGTAAGAAAGGGTAGTAAAGTGAGTGGGGGAGCTGAACCAAGTAAGAAGACAAAAATGTATCACTTTCATACGGAATGGGAGCTGTTGACACTATAAGCTGACATTCAGCTGAAGTTCAGAGTCTATGAACAGTTCTGGAACTTACTCTCAGAGAGAAAGTACTCAAGCATAAGAAAATGTGCTACCTCCTTGACAGCATTATTCGGCTCTACTTATTTATGTGAGTCAGCCTTTTCCCACATAAAGATCATTAAGTCCAAGTACCGTTCCACCATGACTGATGATCATTTGAAAGTGTGCGTAAGGCTGACTGTCAGCAGCTACTGTCCTGACTATGCATCCCAGGCTCTTTCTATGCAGTGAAAGTCAAACAGTAAACTTAGGTAATAACAAAAAATGTGCACATGTGTTGTACAGTATGGACTCATGATTATGCAAGATACACAAACATGCATTGTATATATAAAGAATTCTCAATGTATTTATGAGTGAATGCAATAACCAAATAAATGAATAATATGTGTTTTGCATTTTGGTAGTTGATAGATCATTTTTTATTTGATCATTTTATAAGTAGCTTGCATACTGAAAAAATGTGAGCACCCCTCTTTTAAATAATCAAATCCTAGATCAAAGGAGGGACTGTATTAGAGATTAAATTCTGAGCACTTGGTTTGCAAAAGATGATGGATGATAGTGGAAGCCCCAAATCCATTTGTAGATTCCCAACACAGATTACACCTCCCCCGAATTCTCCAAGACCATTAACTGGGGATGTGAATAGTATATCCCCATCAAATCGAGTGCAATGGAAAGTGGATTACTGTAGATCAGGTTAAATTAAAATTTAACATATAAACATTTGTCTTCCCTTTTTACTTATTCTAGTTTCTACTATAGCTGCATTCACTTGAATTGCAGTTTTTCTATGTTTTATCTTGTTGTCTTTTTTTGGTCTTGCTTTTGTATGATTTTCTTTATATGAAATCCAGGTTAGAGATAGTAACTAGATAAACAGTTTTCCTTAGGGTTATGATATTGTAGATTGTTGGAATAGTGGGTATAGGATGAAGAGAAAATTCAAATTGCATTGTGATGATGATTGCATGGTTCCTTTTCATAAATTTGGATCATTTGATAGTATGGGTTTATGAATTATTTGTCAATAAAACTTAAAAATAGAATACACTTCAAATTTTGAATTAGGCTATTTACCTCAATATGTGTATACAAATGTTTGTTGATTGCAGTTTGAATCTATACTGGTTGTATATGTATTTCTAAATTTATTCCTCTGATAAATTGAGAAATGCATCCCTCATGTTATCTTTTGGTGCTCCAAACTTCTACAACTGTTACTATTTATAATTTTCCACTTACCTGATTTCAGGCTAGATTTATGGAGGCATTTGTCATCATTTAGGAAGAGGCTGTGTCCTGCCTCTTCTCTATCCATACTCCTTGTTCCCTAGACCTAACCTAGATCTCTACTTGCTTTTTTCCTTCTGTTTTCTTTTCCTGGACATGCAGTGCTTCTTAGAAACCCAATTGCTGTAGGAATTTAAGAACGTGTATAGATAAATATAAACCCCACATGGTGTTTAATAACAATTTATGGCAATATTAGAAAACAAGATATGTATAGCAGCACAAACACCTCTTTCACATTAGAGGCACTCTGTCTGCTCCCTTCTATGCAGCACTGGGTAAGGGTGCCAGGGAAATAGATACAGGTCTTTCAATTAATGTATGACAACAGAAACATTAATATTCCTGCCACACAACCAAATCCACACCGCATGAAATAAGAATTTATTCCTGGTGTAGAACTAGAGTGGTAAAGGCACTCAGCAAGGTGGTAATTGAAGAGGGAGTTTTAGGAATTCGAGGTGAGGAGAATTGCGGGTGTATTTGCCATCTGTCTTTCTTATAGTCCCTGGACACAGTTTGAGGAGCTGTTTATGTGATTAAGGGAAGAAGCCTGAGGAGCTGTGACAGGCTACCATTGCGGGAGCAAAGTGAGGCTCAGAGTGACTAAAGAAAATGAGACTAGGACAATGGGAAGGCACAATTTAAGGGAATGGAAATGGTCCCTAGAGAGAACAAAAATGTGTTTATGATCAAAATGAATATGACTCTCAATGCAAGCCCCTAGGTAATTAGAAATTTCTCTGGGATTAAAAAGAACAGGCGTAGGACTGACTTAATCCACACTTCTCCATAAAAACCAGTAGGACGCGGAGACTCCAGGCCAATAGATGGCTGCCTAGAGCCAGTGATGTCCTCTGAGTTCTCACCCATTATCTCATTTCAGAATCTTCAGGGTATCTCTCTAGAAAGAACAACAAATAAGGAAGACCACAGAAGAGATGATTCATCTGAATGCTGGTGCTGATGAAGGATATTGAAAGGGCTGCGTGCTGCCCAAAGAACCAGCACGTGTGTCTTTGAAGGAGTGGGGCAGGACGCTCCTCCAAAGGGAGGTGGCAAGATTGAGTCTCCTGTACTTTGAACACGATGAAAGGAGAGACTAGTCCCTGGATAAGGATATCGTGCTTAGGAAAATAGAGGGGCAGGTGGAAAGGGGAAGACTCTCACAGAGATAGACTGGCACAGTAAGCGTCACACGGGCTCAAACATAGCAACAACTGCCTCAAACATGACACTTGTGAAGATGGTACAGGATTGGGCAGTGCTTCTTCTGCTGTGCATGGGTTGCTGTGAGTTAGAACTGAGTCTCAGCAGCCCCTAACAATACCACAACCACTGGCAAGAGAGTCTCCTGGGGAGTATGCGAGTGCCTGTGAGTGGGACGTGTGAAGAGGCGAAAAGGAGCACTGATGTGAGCCCCACACCACAAAGTGTTTTTGTTGTTGTTGCTGCTTTTAATGGGCAAAATACCTTAAGGGACTGCCTCAGGATAATGCAGGGAGTCTGAGGAAGTCAGAAAAAGAAGGCCTGTTTGCAATCTTAGAAATTTCTTAAAGCTTCCAATATCCCCATATCCACTGTTTTTGTTTATCTCTCCGTCTCGTAAAGTATGCAATAGCAGACATTTTTAAAGGATCTGTGATCCTGTCAACTTGAGTTTTCAAGTGGGGGGAGGGGCAGAAAGAAGCTTAGTGCCTCCCTTCATGCTAGCCCTAGTTATACAGCTAATTTTAAAAAGATTGTCATTTTTAATCTACTTGATACTTAAGCATCTTTAGTTCTACACTAAAAATCACAACAGGAAAGATTACCTCGCACAGTTTCTCTGTAATTTATGCTACAACTTATTTAAAAATTACCTCTCTTCTTTCCTTTAGAACAATGCATTTTAATATTTAGTTTACTATTTTTGTTTGATGTTAAATAGTGTTACTATTTGTCACGAAGACATGTGACAACAAATGTTAAGAAGAAACACAAAAAGGAAAGCATTAGTCATACCCCATGAATTTCCCACAAATTTTTCATTTATACAGATTGTTGACATGAATATTTTACTAAATTACAATCATAGTGCAATGTTACTCTACTTGCTAATATAGTGTAAAGGTTGTTTTATAATTGTCATAATTCTTGAATGTTTATATACTGTTTCATCGGGTTTATGTGGCAGTGTCCTTGTTTTTACACATAGTGGGTTTTTATTTTTCTGTTTCTTGATTATTTTGTGACACTGTTATGAACGTCCTCATGGAAATAGTTGGTGTTTTTTGGGACTCGTGTTGTTTTTTGCTACTGTTAGATCACTTCCCTTAGGAACAGGATCGATCGCTCAAGGTCTGTTTGTCATCCTTTCCGAGTGTTTTCCAGTCGAGTTTGATGGGACACCTTGCCCTGGGTTCAAGTCTCTCTTTGGTATTCCCTGAGTATCTCACTGCTCTGCCCCCCACCCCCTTGCTGCTCTGTTGCACAACCCCAGTGTCTGACTTCAGCGTGGCGAGCTCAGAGCAGGTACAATCCCCACCATGTGTCCCTACTGCTGTCTTCCTTGGTGCTATGGGTCAGTGAGGAACGTCGTGTTTCATGGTGAGCCCTTCTCTAGGGTCCTCTCTGTGCACTGGCTGCTTTGAGAAGAAATGTTGTCCTCAGAACTTGGTGGGCCGGGATGTGCTTGACTCTTTTTTCCCTGCCCCCCACCCCCCCCCTCGTTGACTCCAGTTTGCTTTGATCAGACATGTCCCTCTCCCTGAGCTGTAGCTACAGTGCTGTCCTCTGAAGTGAATTCTTCTGGGGGCTGGGGGGGTGGGGGAGGGGTGTGCTATCCATGTATTTGGTAATGGGACCTTTTTATTGGTTCCCTGCTTCATGTCAGTGTGCCGTGCTCTTGCCTTAGGGCACCAAGTCAGACTATTTATAGGGTTTGTTGTTGTTGATGATGTTATTGTGCTGCTGTAGTTGTAGCTATGGTTTTATTGTTGGTTGTCATGTGTTGGGGCATATTATTATCGCTTCGTATCTATCTAGAAGGGATAGGAGGGATAAACAAGCCAGAAAAGAGAACAGCTGGATGACAGTTCCAGGGCAACATAGGACAGGGGGAGACAGGGGAAAGGAAGTGAGTGTTAACAAACCCAGGGACAAGGGAACAACAAGTGACTAAAACTTGAGGGTGAGGAAGGTGTGGGAGGTCTTACAGGGCTGGATCAAGGACAGTGTAGCTGAGAGGAGTTCCTGAAACCCAAATGAAGGCTGACCATGATAGTGGGGCAAGAGGAGAGTAAAAATAAATAGAGAAAAGAAACTAGGAAGCAAAGGGCATCTATAGAGATCCAAACACAGGCATATACATATGTAAATTTATTTATATACCACAAAGGGGAAATAGATCTATGTACATATATTTATAGGGTTAATATTAAGGAAATATATGGACAGTGGGCTCCTACTCAAGTACTTCCCCAATATAAGAACACTTTGTTCTAATAATTTCTAATAATTTGGCTGTCTTAGATGTTCACCTTCCCAACATGATCGCTAAAGACAAAGCAGG
>PVJH01012743.1:0-33463 GCA_004026705.1 Nesogale talazaci
AGAATGAAAGCCAAATCTTAAGAACCTGAAGAATGATGAATAATTTAGATCTTTGTTTAGTGATATCTTAAAAGTAACAATTTTTTAAAGTTGCAATACCAGTTAGCACAGAATCAGCCCTCATCAAGCAGAAACCACAGAAGACTGAATGAAAAAGAGAAAGGAGTCCTTTATAGCAGGAACTATTAACTATCTTTTCTTGGTCAATGAAAGACCAAATGGAAACCAATAAGGGTTAAGATATAGAAGATTTAAATAATATAATTAGCTGAATAGATTTGATGGATATGTGTCAGACCTTAATAAGAAAGTAAGAAAATAAAACAAAATGTTTAACATCTAGGCGTAAAACAAAACAAAATAGGCCATCTTTAAAAAAATAATACTTGGATCATTGAGGAACTTCAAATACGAATGATAAGATACTGGGAGGAGGGGAAAAATGAGGAGCTGATACCAAGGGCTTAAGTAGAAAGCAAAGGTTTTGAGACTCATGAGGGCAACAAATGTACAAAGGTGCTTGACATACAATGGATGAAGGGATGGATTGTGATAAGAGTTACATGAGCCCCCAGTAAAATGATTTTTTAAAAAAGAATGATGACAACATATGTACAAACATGCCTATGCAATTGATGCTTGGATTGTAATAAGAGCTGTAAGAACCCGCAATAAAATAAACGTTTAAAAATAAAAAGATATTAATGTTATATATGAGATAAAATCTATAAGACTATATTTTTAAAAAGCAATAGCAAATGAAAAAGATGAACAGGGACTGGTTGAGGGAGAAGATGGAAAGAACGATATCGAGAGATGCAGGTTATGTTCCAGATTATGTTGGGCACATGAGTGTTACAGTATTTCTTAAAATGAGCAAATTAAACAAGTAGGCAGCTAAGTAAGAGGAAATGCACTGATGAATGATAATAGTGTGTCCTGAATCAAAAGAAAATTATTCAGTTCTCTGTTATTAATGAATGTAGAAATAGCTGCATATTGGCATCTGTTGGGTGCAATGAAAGCTGTGCTCAGAGGAAAATTCATATCCTCTGTATGTCGATTAATAGACAACATACTAAAAATTAAAGAGTAGCACTCAACTTGAGGAGTGTTAAAAAAGAATTGAATGATGGCCATGAAAATAATGAACTTAAGGAAAGTGTGAAGTAAACATTAGTCAAGATAAGACTAGAAATTTAACAAAATAACCAACAGTGGCACTGCTGTAATTAGAAGTATGGCCTTTTCTGTCATGAGACCAGAACTAGAGGGTGCCTAGGTCCCACTGCCAACTCTTCTGGTAAGGCCACAATATACAGACCCTGACAGAGCTGGGGGGAGGGGGAGGGAACATGAAACACAACTCAAATTCTTAAAAAGCCCAGATTTACTGAATCAGCCGAGACTAGAGAACTGCCTGAGACTATTGCTCTGAAATACTCCTTAAACCTTGACCCAGAACTCAACCTTTAGTGAAATAACCAATTGGTACATAAAATAAAGGGTTTATCCATGAGTATGGTACCCCCTTAAAGAAAAGGGCATATGAGACCAAAAGATTAAAAGCAACTCTAAAGCAAAGATGAAAAGATAATAGTGTATTGGAAGCAGAATCATTAGGACAAATTTAAAGAGAATGTTGACACATTATAAAAATGTAACTAATATCTCTGAGAATTTTGTGTAGGAATCTTTAGGTGAAAACCTATACGCTATGTAAACTTTCACTGAAAAAATTAAATATAAAGAATAGACTGCATAAACCCAAGCACCAGATCCTGTAAGGAGTAAAAAAAGTAACCTTAATGAAGTAAAAATAAGAATTCATAAAATAAGAAATTATCAAGGAGATAATAACTGCAAATATAGGATGAATGAAAAGAATTATAAAATATAACTTTTCTCAAAGTTTACAGGGAATTCTACTAATCCACAAGGAATCAATCATTTCAGTGCTTTTGAAAATTCCCCAGAGCATAGAAACTGAAGACAAATTTCTAAGGAAACATTGATACCAAAACTCAACACACACTCAGAAATACACTGTGGGACAATCTCATTAATTAATCTCAATAATCAAGTCCAAAAGAAAATAATAGCAAATAAATACACTATTACAGTAGAAGAATAATACTCTATCATCAAATGCAGCATCTATCAAGAAAGGCTCAATAGAACTAAGATGGCAGCACGATTCACCCTGTCAATAAATTGAAGGGAAAAAAATGTGGTCATCTCTATGGAAGTCAAAAGGATTTGTTCATTTTCACCAGAAGCCACATATCAAAAAGCTTGGCGGAAGCAGAAGTATCTTTCCTTTCTTAATTTGACTTATTTATCAAGCCAAAGCAAGCATGATGGGAAAACTCCCATGTAAATTCAGACATAAGAGGCAGATATCTAGAATTGGCAAGGCTAATAACACTATTCTGGTCCTGGCCAGTCCATTGAGCAGAATAAAGAAATTTAAAATATATAAAAAGGTATAAAGGAGACACAGTTACCACGATTCAGTGACTAGCTTATTGTTTACCTGGAAAACCTTAGCAATTCTATTTTGAATACTCTGAACAGGTGCCAGCTGGGAACTGAAATCAAAGCTTTTATATTTGAAAAACAACCACTTAGGAGAAATGGGGTGGGGGATACCCTAATTTACTGCAGCAATAATAAGACACCAAGAAATAACAGGAAATGCATCAGCTCTGTATGAAGAAAATACCCCGTTGCTTTTGAGCAGATAGAGGAGCTATTTTGCTAAGGAAAAGTATCACGTACTTCTGGTTAGGAAGACTTAATGCTCTAAAGAAAGTTTAACAAAGTGAAGAGATCTGTTCTCCATAATGCAGTACACTCTGCATGGTTAAGGGGATTCTGGGAAAAAGATCCTAAATGACACTGTTGGCATGCGAGTTGATTTTTAAATTCTTTGAGATGGAAAAATTAGTGAGATGAGCCAGAATTCTGGAAAGCAGAGCAGCGCGTCGAGCTGGAGGGTTTGGCAAGGAAGCTGGCAATCGCAGCTCCCCGCAGGCATAACTTCTGAGGAACACAGTTTTGCAATCTTTATTAAACTGAAGAATGCACATGCTCTTTGATCCAGTAATTCTACTTGTAGGAATGTATCCTACAGACAAATGCCCGTATGTGCAAAATGACATCAGAGCACAGTTTTTTCCATTGTTTTCCATCGTGTTATATTGGAAACATCCTTACTATGTGTCGTGGTTGGGTGAAATAGCTTAAGGACCATCCATGCCATGTAACACTTTGCAGCTGTGAAACAGAATGCACTCTCCATCACTCGCGGGGTTGTGATGGATATGGTTGCTAAGATAGAGCTAAGGAAACAAACAAATCAACAGTAACAATAACTCAGCAAGGAGCTTGAAAACATGGGAAAAAAATCAAGGCTATGTTTTAAATACTGCTTGCATATGCATAGATATTTTCCAAAGTACTCATCAGGAACTGGTGGGATTCATTGCTGCCGGAAGGAACAGTCTGCCCAGGGAAAGAGTAGGGAAGAAAGAGCATTCCTACCTTTCTGTACTTGGGGGGCTTTGAGTCACATGACTGTACTGATTCAAAAAAATTAAAATAAAAAAATTTTAAAAGTAGCCTCAGGTATGTTATTAAATTTTATTTTAAGAAATGCCTTAGAATGGAATTAGTCTTTAAATGTAGGTGCATGAAGTGCAGCAATGAATTTCAAAATTTACTTAGGCATTTCAAATTCCCATTTATTGAGGGGACTCCTTCAATCATGAAAGAGAGAGAGACTATGGGACATGAAAGGGGGGTGATGAACTATGAGAGAAAAGAGGTTGCTACAGAATAAGAGCAGGAGTTAGACAGGGAGTCTAGAAACCTACCCACAAAGAGAGAATCAGAGAACTGGAGAACAGTGGCAAATTAGGCAGAGTGGGGAGCCCTGGGTAAGCACTGAGGTGAGAAGAGTCAGGGAAAACGCTCTCTCTGTTCACTTAGGACATGAGCTTCAAAGCAAACCGTTCTAATACCACTGGCCTTTAAGATCATTATGTGTAAATACAAAGTCTATTTTCTACAGGAGTCTAATAGCTTCCTCATGTGTGAAAGAAATTACCGAGAATTTGAGAAATTCACTTAGGAACCAAATGTATGCCCCTTTGACATTCACAAATGACCCAGTTGCTTCATCTTTGTTCTTTGAGAGTTTGGCCTGGACTCATTTAATAATGCCAGGGGGTTCTATTAGAAAGCAGCATTAATTTTCCTTTTGGGGGCCTCCATTCAACAACTAAAACAAAACCAAAAACAACCCCACCCTTAAACCTCCTAAAAGGAATAAACCTGAGAAAAGGGAACTTAAAGGAAAATAAAGGAAATCTTTTTTATGCTTCTAGTTACAGGGTCTGGACTTGAATACGTGCATCTCATAGCATGCTAATGTAAGGCAGGCCAGACTTACGTTGGGGTACAATCAAAATTTGAACGTGCCCATCTCTGATTTATGACATAATATCTTCAGTGTTTCAGGGAAACACAATCCTCTCTATTGCCACCTGCTGGTAAGTGAATGTCTCATTTAATTCAGGTGTTTGCTTCAACCTGAGTTGACCAAGTTGGAGCGTGCGGGTAGATTTGGTCAATAAAGCTACAGACTGATGGATCGTGCTGAAACCTGCCCCTAGTCATATGGCATGGTAAAAGTCAGCCTCACGGAGTGAAGATTTAGAGAACGGTTCTTGATGGATGCATCCTCCTTTAAAAATTCACTCTGGGGTTGAGCCCCGGTGGCATACTGGTTGTGTGCGGGACTGCAGCCCACAGGGTTGGCAGTTCGAATCCAGCAGCAGCTCTCCGGGAGCAAGGCTGGGCCTCCTACTCCCACCAGGGGGCAGTGATGCCCACAAAAAAAATTCACTCCAAACTCACTGCCTGAGTTGGTGCTGACCCACTGAGACCCTGTGGGATGGAGGAGAACTGTGGATTTCCAAGGCTATGCATGTCCAAAGTTTCAAAGGTAAAAGCCTTCATTTTATTCACATGGAAACAGCTAGTGGTTTCAAACTGTTGACCTTGTGATTAGCAACCCAGAGCAGCCCATTACGTTCATCAGCAGGACTCCTATCTTCTCCTTCGGATTTGTCTAATTCTAAATATACAAACCAGTTACCGCTGGTAACTGACCCTTTCTGAGTCATGTCGATCCTATGTGTGAGAGTAGAACTGGGCCCCAAGGTGTTTTCAATGGCTAGTTTCTCCACAAGTAGATTGTCAGACCTTCCTACCAAGGGGTCTCTGAGTGGACGAGGTCCTCCAGTCAATTAACTAACCTACATAGACCATTTTCTTTGGGTAGTTCAGACCCCTAGCCCCTCTACAGGACAGACTAGAAGAGTTTCGCAGGCTGTACTCTTTACTGGAGCAGATTCCCTTGTCTTTCTCCTTCAGAGTGACTGGTGGATTTGAACGACTGAACTTGCATGCGCGGGCTAACTCTCCACCTCTTGCACCACCAGGATTCCTCCTCTAAATAGTTCCATCCATCTGCCTGCCACCCAGTGGATTCTGACTCAGAGCAATCATGCAAGACAGAGTAAGACTGGCCCCTGGGAGTTCCCAAAATGATAACTCTTTACAGGAGGAGAGTGCTTCATCTTTCTCCCAAGGAGTGGCAGGTGGTTTGGGACTGCTGACTTGGTGGTGAAGGGCCTAACCAGTTAATATTTTTCAAAAAGACATTCAGTAATCTGGAATGTGGGTTTTTAAAATTTTGCATAGACCCTCCGCGTGAACATCCCCCCCAGCTCCCCACATATACACAGGACATGCGCGCCTACATTTACCTCCCTTTGGACTGGGTTGGAAATCAACATTGACACTGAGTCATGTGTTCTACATGCAAACTTGTTTTGCATCTTCCATCCACATTCTTCACTCTTCTAATCCTCAAATATTGGACCCCATTCTCCATACACATATGGACACAGCGCAAACAAACACAGCATCATTCAAACACAGCCTGGCTCCTGGAAAATAATTCCAGACCTTTCTGGTGCCCCATTTTCTTAGCATTTGAAGTATAAAGCCTTCACTTTATGTGGAATCTCACTGGATAGAAGAGAAACTCTGTCTGTTTCCTTTCTATGGTGTTGTCTCATGAAAATAATGGACCATATGTTCCCCACACTGTATTGTGAAATTCTGAAGTCATATGTGTCTCCTCTCCCACTGAAGGGCATGTGGGTTATTTCAAGATGTTGATGATTTTGACTAGATTGTTATAAATATTTGTGTACAGGTTTCTGTGTGAATACAGTTTCTTTTCTCTAGGGTTAATCTGCAGGATTGGGATTTCTGGGTAAGAAGGTTTGTGTACGTTTAACTTTTTCAGACATTGACAAAGTATTGTCAAGGCGGCTTTATCATGTTGACTAGAGAAACAGATCCAGTGACACTCATAGATGGGTAAGACATAGCTTTATATCACGAAGTAATCATATGTCATGTCCATAAGTAAAAAGGACTAGTCCACAAGTCTCTCCTCAGACAACCTCAGTCACGTGCAATGACGCAGAGTGTAGGAATATCACAGACCAGTGGGTACAAAGTCGTGTGGACCCAATGGTGGTGGAAGCATCACAGGCCTCAGGCTAGTTTGCCAGTAGGAAGACGAACGCAGAGAGAGAAGGGGATTTTCCCAGGTCCCTCCTTATGAGAAGGTCACGCCCACAAGGAGTCACCATCAGGTTGAATTGGTGGGTTGAACACCACCTCTACCCTTAAAACAAAACAAAACAGAACTTTATTCTATTGGGGGCTCTTGCAGCTCTTATCACAACCCATACATAAATCCATTTGGTCAAACACATCTTCACATATGTTGTCATCATTTTTTTCAAAACATTTTCTTTCTGCTTGATCTCCTGACATCACCTCTTCATTTTCTTCCTCTCTCCCTCACCCTTCCTCCCTCCTCCATGCCCCCTTGATCATTTGTAAGTTATTTTCTTTTTTTCTTCATGTCTCACACTGACTGCTATCTCATTTCACCCACTTTTCTGCTGTCCATCCCCTTGGGCTAGATCTGTTCCCCCTCCCGTCCCCCGCCATGTACCCTTATCCTCCAGTATTGCTGCTCCCCTTATTGGTCCTGAAGGGTTTATCTCTTCTGGGTTCTCTGTATTTCACGCTCCTATAGGTACCAGTGTGCATGTTCTGGTCTAGTCAGATTGGTAAGATAGAATTGGGGTCATGGTAGTGGGGGCAGGGCGAGGAAACATTAAAGAACTAGAGAAGATTATGTGTCTCATCCATGCTATACTGCACCCTGCCTGACTGGCTCTTCTCTTCCTTGTGGCCATTCTAACAGGGAGGTGTCCAATTGATTACTGATGGGCTTTGGGTCTCCACTCTGTACCCCCCACTCCTTGCCATTGCTATGCTTTTTGTTTGTTTTATTTTGTGTCTTTGATGCCTGATAGTTGACCTCATTGACACCTCATGATCACACAAGCTGGTGTGCTTCTTCCATGTGGGACTTTGTTATTTCCAATATAGATGGCCGCTTGCTTATCTTCAAGCTGTTTAAGACCCCAGATGCTAAATCTCTTGGTAGCTGGGTAATACCAGCTTTTTTCACCACATTTGCTTATGCATCCATTTTGTCTTCAGCGATGGTATCAGGGAAGGTGAACATCACAGAGTGCTGTGATAGCAAAACAAATTGTTCTCTTATTGAGGGAGGACTTGAGTGGAGGCTTACAGTCCATCTGCTACCATAGTACTTTATGAATAAATACATGTACTTAGTTCTATTCCCCTGTGTGTCGGGCAGGGTTCTCTTAAAGAAATAAAACCAGGACACTAGTAATTATCTCTATATATTTATATAGATAGAAGGATATATGTAAGATAAGAAATGAACAGATAACTAATCTATAAAGCAGTGCAATGATTTGATGTAACTCACTTGCATGAGACAACTAGTAGACTGGCAGTCCTTGGAGTCTTGAGGGCCATCGAGTAGTCCTCTGTAGGGCAATTCAGGCTATCTGGCTTCCAGCAGCAAACAGCAAAGCAGGTCATCAACAGTCAGCCAGATGACAGAGTCCAACAGTCTCCAGCTCAAGAGATGTATATTTCAGGAGTGTGGCGAAGCAGGACTTGAAGGAACCTCAACTCACAGCTACACAGTCCACGATTAGGTGTCCCATGGATAGTGTTGCTTGGAAGTTGAGGCACAGGACAAACAAGGCAGCTGTCTGGTCCGAAAATCCAAAAGCAAGAGAGCAAGGGTGGAGCTTGCCAAGGCTTTTCTATCTCTGCCCTTCAATTGATCATGTGTGTTCATTGGCCATGTCGTCACAACAGACCTACCTATCGTCTTTGGCCATGTTGGCACCACAAGCTTACCTATAATACCCTGTCACTGTATATTAATGAATTTACATATATACATGCCTGTATTTAAACCTCTATAGCTGTCTTATGCCTCCCAGTTCCTTCCTCTACTTCCTTTTACTTTCCTCCCATCCCACTATCATATTCAGCCTTCATTCGTGTTTTGGTAATTCCTCTCAGCTACTTTGCCCCTGATTGAGTCCCCCAAGCATCCTATGCCTTCATCACCATCAATTTTAGATCATTTATTCTCCCCTTGTCCCTGGGTTTTTTCACACCCTCCTCTTTTGCCCCATCTCTCCCTCTCCCGAGCCTCACTTCCAGAACCCTCAGTCTCATTGTTCTCTCCTCCAAATTGGTCATCCCACATATCTTGTCCAGATAGACCAGATAGACAGGCATAAACAGTAATAGGTGCAAAAACAAAGCAGAACAAAACCTAACCAAAAAAGAAGAAAAATATAAGTCAACAACAGTTAATACAACAATAAATAAATAAATGAAAAAGAAAAAAGCAACAGCAAAAACTGAGAAGCCCTCAAACAGTTCCAGGTTTGTCCATTGACCTTTATGAGTGTGTTCCAGTCAAGTCCACTGGGGTGCCATGCCCTGGTCCCCGAGTCTGCCTTTGGCATTGTTCAGGGACTTTGTTGCTTTGCTTGCCTTGTTGCTTCACTGTACAGCCTTAGTGTTCAACCCCAGAGCAATAGGGTTGGACAGGGCATATCTCCCACACCGTGTCCCCAGTGCTGTCCCCCTCAATGCTATGTGTCAGTGAGGGAGACATCGTCCTGTCTCATGGTGGGGCCGGTCCTGTGATCCTCTCTCTGCATTGGCTGCTCTGGATATTGTTTTCAGAGCGGTGAACCTGGGTGTGATCCTCCCTCCTTTCCTCTTCATTTGCTCCTGATCAGACGAGCCCCTGTTCCTGAGCTACAGCTTCAGTGCTCTCCTCTGAAGTACATTCCTTGGGGGTCGAGGGTGCGAACATAGTTGGGATTGGGCGTCCGCCCCACTGAGCTCTATATTGGTTGCCTGGTTCATGCCTGTATGTTGCATTCACATCTTGGTGCACTGGGTTGAAGTCTGGCTCCTCTCTTCCACTCCTGTGGAGATACAAATAGCACACTCACCTTGAGGGTCCCTTCATGTTTATATGTCTTCAAGTTGGCATGAAATGATGTCACTACCACACACCAGTGATGTGTGGGAGCTTAGTTACTCCCTATCCTTCTCTGGACTTGGTATGGTTCTTCTTTGTGATTTTAGCCATTGTGATAAATGCATACTGACACCTCACCATTGTTTTAACTTGCATTTCCTAATGATTAGCGTTGTTGGGCAAATGTCCATGTGTGTCTTTTCCATCCTATTTGGTGAAATGTCTGTTCAATGACTTAATCAATATTTCCCCCATTTGATTGCATTTAATTTTAATGTTATTATTATTTTATTTTTGATTGCGCTTTAAGATGCTCTCAGGAGAGACCAGTCCTTGGAAAAGGACTTCATACCGGTTGAGTCCAGTAGAAGGTCAGTGGAGCAGAGGAAGACCTGAATGAGAAGGATGACTGCATTGGCTACAGCAGTGGGTCCAAGCATACAATTGTGAGGGGGCACAAGACTGAGCCATTTGGGGTAGCACATGGAGCTACTATGAGTTAGAACCGACCAGATGGCAAGTGAAAATGCATATTTCACAATATGGATTTTGGTGAAATAGCTTTTGATTCATTGATGAGTGTAAATATTTAGGAACTGTTCGGTATAAGGCTGATAACTTCTCGGTGGTTTACAGATAGGGTACACAGTAATTCTCGATCAAACTTTTACTTGAACCAGAGTAATGGGCATTTGGAATGATTATATACTTTCTAAGGAGTTACAGCTAGTCAACTGCCCCCTTTGGACTCAAGAAAGAGTACCGGGACTTCGTATATTCACCAAGGTTCAGGATTTTGTCTTAAGCTTCAATGGCTCAGAAGTGTCAGCTAGTCAACATCTCAACTTGTCCTTAACCGATGTGGTCAAGGACCCTGCTCCATGATAACAAAGCTCTAAATGTACAAGACTAGGGTAGCAGTCTCGGCATTTAAGGGAACCCCTGGTTCCTGCTTCTCCCATAGTCCCACATTGTTGTTCATGAATTTCGTTGGTGACTTTGGAGCTGGAATGAGAGAGAATAAACCATATAATGGTTAATTAACCATCACAATGAGTGTGATGACATTTTTTCTGGGCCATAATGAAAAAATAATAATAGCCTTCTTAATGTTTCTTAGCTTTAAAACGGTTGAGCTGAAATAGTTATCCTTTATTCCGGCAGCTATCTTTCTTTTCTGTTGGTTTTTTTTTTTTTTACATCTTTGTTGACTTCTACATAAATTCATTTCCTTGGGGAATAGACACATCTTGCTGGCCTTGCAACCACTTTGAAAGTGGAAACCCATCTTCCTGCATGCCCCAGCCCTTGAGAGGATGCCACTCACCCTCTAGATCCACTGACTCGGCATTCAAGACCATCTGATCCACAGATGCCGATCTGGTCCGCAGCATCCATTTTCATTTTAGTGTACTTTCCCATGTCAGTCCCTTCCAAGTTGGCTTGCACCATCTGGCAGGCTCTGCTTTTTTTCTTGCCTTTGGATATTTTCGTGTGCCATTTCTAGGACATCTCTGCCTTTTTTTCCTAATGAATTCCAGACTTCAAGGACCATGGCAAATATTTTATTTTCCTTGATGTCCTCTGAGCCAGAAATGGCCATTTATTACTTCTCTGGATTCCTATGGCGCCTACCAAAATCAGCACCCAAACTATCCACCCAGTGTTATTCTTCACTGTGGGAGACCAAAGCGTGCTTGGCCAACCTATCCGAAGATAAGTCCATAAAGCACAAAAAAGGAGGGAGGGGCACCTTTAAAAGTTGTCTTGGGTTATGAAACACAGTGCTTCTCACAGTGTCCTGAGTGGCTGTTAAATCTGTTCTGACTCATGGTGAGCCCGGGTAGGTCTCTGGGTTCTCCATAGGGTATCCACGGCTGACTTTCATGGGAAGTAAATCACCGGGCCTTTTCTTCCTAAGACTTCTCGAGATGGACTCCAACCTCTAGCCTTTTGGACCTCCACCAACTGTGTTAAGTGTTTACTCTACCCAGGGACACACTTCTCACGGGAGTTGCTCTATTCAATGGCTAACTTTCTAAGAACAGAGGAGAAGTGATATGTTTACGTTTTTTTTTTTTTTTTTTTTGCAATCACATGCATCTTTTCACCCTTGGTTCATCCCTTTAGTAGGCAACTTCTTGTCCCCGAACAAGCATTCAGATTGAAGATGTCCTTGTGCCATCCTACAGCTGTGGGAGTGTGTGAGAGAGGCCTGCACCTCACCAGCAGAAGGGAAAACAAGCAGGCACTTCCAGTCAGAGAAGCCCTTTGCAGCTCCTCCCATTATTCCTGGCTGAATCTCCTTATTCAAAACAAACAGAGAACTGGGAGCAGCTACTCAAGTGGCCAGCTATTAGCAAGGTCTGTTATGAAAACACAGAGCAGGTCCTTAAAAATATAGAGCAGTAAACACCAAAAGTCAACTTCTGACTTTTCACATCTCTGAAATAGGGCCCTCTTTATCTTGCCTCACCCATTTGACCTCTTAGGGACCGCGTTGTGAATGGATTCATTGCTACTCAAATGGTTGGAGTTTTGAGTCCATCCAGAGCTTCCCCAAAAGAAGGGCCTAGAGGTTCCTATTTTTTAAATCATTTTATTGAAGACTCATACAACTCCCATCACGATCAACACATATGTCAATTGTATGCATACCACATTTGCACACCTGTTGCATTCATCACCCCTGAAACATCCTCCCTCCACTTAGGCCCCCAGTACCAGCTCCCCATATTCCCCCTACTTCCCCCATGAACCCTTAATAATTTGCACTTTATTATTATGTTTTCATATCACACTCAGTCTGATGTGTCCCTTCACCCACTTCCCGGCTGTCCGTACTCCAGAGAGATCATATGTAGACCCCTGCAATTGGTTATCTCCTTCGACTCCACCCTCCCTCCACCCTCCTGGTATCACCACACCCACCACTGGTCCCGAAGAGATCTTCTGTCCTGAATTTCCCATGTTTCTGACTCCAGTGTATATCCTCTGGTGTAGCGGGGTTTACCAGGTAGAACTGGGATCATGATAGGGGATGGGAGGAAGCATTTGAAAACTAGAGGAAAGTTGCATAACTCATTGTTGCCACACTGTACCCTAACTGGCTCCTCTCCTCCTTGCAACCCCTCTCCGAGGGTGTGCTGCTTCACCAATTGATGAGCTTTCGGTCCCCACTCAGTACACCCCCTCTTTTATAATGATGCAATTTTTAGTTCTTTGATGCCTGACACCTGCTCTCTTAAACACCTCGTAGTCACACAGGCTAGTGTGCCCCTATTTTTAAAAGCAGTCATTGGATACCTTGGGGAGCACAGTTTGACTTTGGTGCTTCTTGTCAGTGTCAACTGGATGGCAACCGGTTTGGGGTTCTTAGTACACAGAGATACACCAAGTATATGTTGAACTTTCACTGATCTTGAACTGGCTTTTCTTCTTGACCTTGTTCTTCTCGCATAGAGGAAAGACTTTTCCAAAAGGCAATGCAGCCACTTTTTCCATCTAGTATATAGCTCGTCAAGTGAAGTTCCTGTGGGTTACAGAGTATTCTGATGTTGGTAGAGATCCAGATCGAATGGGGCTCGTGTAGACCCGTCAAGGCATGAATTGGAAAATGGTCACATCAGGGAGATGATTGTCATTGAGTGGCCCAGCACTCTAGGCTGCTAATGTCCCAGCCTCTCCAGGTATAGCCAAGGGAAGGGAACCTGTGACCCTTTCAAGCACCCAGACCTTAGCTCCTGGAGGATATCCAGAAGATATCTCTGCCCAACAAGAAACCTTTCCTGTATAGCCTGACTGCCCCCACTCCTTAATTCCCTTTCCCCACCCTGTAATCATAAAAACAGGATGCAACATGTAGTATCTCTGTATGTTACAGAGTAACTCAGTGACTCTTCAATAGTGTTCTTAGACGTGTGAATCAACAAATCACTTCAAAACTGTTCAACCGGGTATACACTTCTGTAACCCAGCAATTTCATTCCAGGTATACTCCAAAGAAGTCTACATGTCCATCAAAAAAAATCTATGTGAAATAGTGACCACGAGGAAATAAACCAAATATCTATTCAGCAGCAAAATTAATAAGTATATTGCAGCACAGACATTCAAATACCATCTGGCGATTTTGCATGTTTGTTTCAATGAACAAATTGCTGCTGCAGTTGACTGAGTTTAAGAGATGAGTGGATAAATGGCAGAATTCTCACTTTCCTTTTGGGAGACCAGGATTCAATTCCTGGTCAGTGTATCTTCTCACCCAGTCACCATCTGCTCAAGTGTTGCTGTGTTGCTAAAAGTGTTCACTGAAGCTTTCAGACTAAGATGAGCTAGAATGAAACCTGGTCCTCTCCCTCCAACAGCTATCGAGTGAAAATGCTACAGATCACTGCAGTCCAATTTTCAGTCAAAGATTTGTCTGCCTTAAGTTCCAGGCAGGGTTTCATTCCACTGTGTCTGGGATCACCAAAAACAAGACACCAAGAACAAGATGCTGACATGTGTGTGTGCGTACATGCATATAAACATATACAAAGACTGAACCAATACATAAGAAGTTACGTAATTGTGGCAGCCATGTACTCTGGTGCCAATTTGATTAAGAGCATAGGGATGGAGTCTAGCTTGTCCATCTGGAGCTAGCCAAGGAGAGCTCTGTGCGGGCATGACTTTCTCCTGAGAATTCTGGGAAATCTGGGGCATTTTTCCCTCTTAGAGATGCCCTACTGATAGGGCATGCTGATAGATCTTGAGTCCTGGAGGAGCCGGAGGAGAAATCACATGGGCTTACCCTGATGGAACCAAACCTCTGGGACTGGAGAAGCCACGGGGATACTCCTGCCAGTGCTGAAATGCTTGAGAAGCCCCAGAGAGGCCCCTGTCTGCGCTGAGATGCTTCTACAACCACTGGATACACAAAATTCTGCACCCACTTTCCTGTGATTGTCCTGGCATCATTGCATATGCTTCATGAGTCTGAAGAGAACTTATGGATTGGTATTGGACATATGGGCTAATATTGGACTTATGGACTTGGACTGGACTGGGTTGGGATACTTTCGCAATGTTCCATTCCTCTTATATTTAAACCTCTCCCTTGTATGCATATGCGTGTCTATGAATTTGTTTCTCTAGTCTACCAGGACTAACACAGTAATGATTTCAGAATGGTCAAGTTTTACCATATATACTCTAGCATAAGCTGACAGGAATATCAGCCAAGGCACCTAATTTTACCACAAAAACTGACTTAAAACATGCTGAAAAACTTTGCTTATACTTGAGTATATATTGTAATTTCTTTTTGGAAATGTATTTGTTTTGTCACTTAAGTTTTTACCTATGTATGTTAGTAAAAAAAATATTGCTACATGGGTTTATTCTAAATGAAACACATTTAGACAAGTCTCTGCATTCAGCAGATGGCTTTAGATAAGTTCTCTCAGTGATATACTTGTCTTATTCCTGTTTGGAAGACTTTGGTGGGATGGGGGGGCGGAATGCATAATCCAGATAGTGGTCTCCAAGAGATCTGCTGGGTCAGAGAGATTCCAGGAGGAGAGGTCCTCATAGGAGGGATGGTGACTGCTCCCAGGGTTTCCTGTTTAATCTGTACAGAAGCAGATGGTCAGGCCTTTATAGGTTAGTGAGTTTAAACCAGCAACATTTTGGTTGGCAGCTAAAATGCTTGGTCATTGTGCTCCTAAACCAACTGACTCACCGCCCTCTTGTTGTTCCTGACCCATAGTGAGGATTTCTTTCTATAGAATTTGTGAGGCCCTAAATCATTGCAGGTGCAGACTTTGTCATTTTTCTCCCGAGGATGGGTTTGAACGACCTATCTTTTAGTTAGCAGTCCAAAGCTGACAGTCCCTCCAAGGCTCCTTCTGAAGGCAGGCAGAGAGACAGAATGAGTAGGACAAGGGTTCATCTTCATGGGGCTCTGAGTCATGAAGTTGAGCTACATGTGTGGAAGTCCCATTGCCGTTCGATGCAACATTCACTTCAATGGAGATATGAGTCCAAAGACTCACAGAGCAGATAACCTGCGAGCTGTTGCTGGGCAGATGTAGTGGGGTTTTTGGTTGGTTGGTTGGTTGGTTTGGTAAACTATGGATCACTGTACAATGTCACAAATGGATCTGGGGATGGAACTTTGTAGATGTGTGCAATTTTGGCTTAAAGCCTCTTTTATCATCATCCTCAATATAATAGTTGAAGTCTTGCATAGCAGAGGAGGGGGCATCCTAAACCTCTGAAATCAATCACTCAAACTGACCTTTTAGGATCAAATAAAACTGTCCCTCTGGGTTTTCTAGGCTGTAAAAATACTCCAGGAACAGAAATCCTGCCTCCCCTTTCTCCCACAGACTGGGTGGGGAGTTTGAACAGCAGATTTTGTGTTTAGCAGCCTGAAGTGTAACCCACTGGGCCGCTAGGGGCAGTTAAATGCCCCTTGATCTGGGAGCCTTGCTGCTAATCCTTGCGACATGGCGTGCACGGTGCTGCAGAGGGTGGACAAGAAGGACACTGGCGTGCAAGCACAGGCCACGGCTTGGAGGAGTGTGAGTTTTCAAAAGAAATCCGAACTACGCACCCATTCATTGTCTTTTGTGCTGTTCTC
Organism: Nesogale talazaci; assembly: GCA_004026705.1. NCBI lineage: Eukaryota > Metazoa > Chordata > Mammalia > Afrosoricida > Tenrecidae > Nesogale > Nesogale talazaci. The sequence goes on from PVJH01012743.1 coordinate 16,185, forward strand.
TTAAAGTTGAAATGCTGAGTAGATAAATATTCCGGTCATCTGAGTGCATAACACGGACTGCCATGAAGTGGATTCTGACCCATGGTTGCCCTATGGGTGGGAGTAGAACTGGGTTCCCGTGTTTGAATGGCTGTGGTAATCAGTCCTTTGTTCTAAGACAAATGGGTGCAGCCTCTTGGTCAGCAGTGAGTTCATAAACTGTTTGTACCCCTCCCCTAAGGATGCCATTAGATTACACGATACCTATGTGCCAGGGTTGAATTAAACAAGAATACTTAAATGTAAACCTCTTGTGACCAATGCCAGCTTTATGTAAATAGTCAATCCATAGCAACTATACTCATTCTTCAAACTCACATGACAAAATTCTGTTCTATCCTTTGAGGAATGCCTGTGCAATTCATTCTTGGTCACTTTACCACAAAAGCGCATTGCAAAATGACGTGTCCACTATGGGCTCAACGCTATCGTGAAATAGAGAAGACTTGAAAGAGCTATCCAAAAGTAGTGGATGGTAGGTGATAGGTTCATGGTTCGTTTTTCCCTTTTTGATACTTTCTAAATCGTCCGTGTTGAGCATACATTCATCTGGTGACCTGGAAAACCACTGGGTCTTTAAAACAGATTTAAAGGAGATGATCTGTTCAGTGGGGAAAGACCGTTTTGAGCCTGCTTGGTCTTTCTGAGGCTTGGCCAGGGCAATGCCCTTTGCCACTATGCACCCATTCAAAGTCTCTTCACTGCCCTTGAGTCTCAGTTTCCTCTCCAGTAAAATAAGCATGAGAAATCCCTTCACAGGCTGCATAAAGATCCCCGGGAGTTAACAAAACATAAGCAAAGCACTCCACAAATCCTGGTAGACCAGTTAGTTAATCATGGGCCATCTGAAACTGTGAAGCATCTTCCTGAGTCTGTTTTGACCAGTCTTGCTTGTTTGTTTTGAAAACGGAGTACCTCCCTTACTGGGCCCTCCTTTAAAGCCCGGGCACACATGGCTTCTTGCTTTTCTTCAACCACGGCAGGGCAACATTAAAACCCTGAAGTTCTCAGTCGCCTGAGAACTGTCCAAGCACATTTCAGAAGACAAATGCCATCTTGAGGGCCGTCCTAGGAGTGTCAATAATGGAATGATGTGGCACAAGAGAGGCACAGGTGCTCTGGATGGGGGAGACCAGAGTTTAGGTTTTCCTAATCACTTACTGTAAGGGCTTGGGCAAGTGACTGCAGTTTCTGGAGCCTCGATCCTTCTTAGTTTTGGTCCTTCTAAATAGCTTCTCTTGAGTTCTCATGATCTGACAGGCGCTGGACTCAGTTTCTCTTGTGTGCTGTCTCGTCAGATTGACACAGCAACCCTGTGAGGTGTATCGATCAGTCCTGTTTTACAGAGGAGGGAGCAACGAGTGATTGGATAGAGGGTGGATTTTTTCCTGACACTCTGACCCCAGAGCCCGCACCATCAGTTCCTATACGGAACAGATCTTCCTTCATAAAAGACCAAATGAATGCAAGCTCACGGGGTTAGGGCAAGGAGGAGGAGAAAGAATATGTATGAAATGCCAACTGCGGAGAAGCCGCTCGATCAATGTCTAAGATTAACAAGGCGCTAAATACTTCTAGGGGTCGACATCTACTTTCTGTTCTGGAAGGCCCGGGGGAAGATATGCCTACTATTTGAAGGAAGCATCAAGGGGTTGAGGACAGAGACGTCCTTGCTTCGTGTCACGTGGGCTCACTCAATATCATGAAATCCACGAGGGTGGGAACTTCCTGAGACTGCTTTTTAGTTTGAGGGGTGTGGGTTGAAAGGTTTCTTCTTTTGATAGAGTGTAGTCTTTCCACTTTTCTGTCACTATTAGTGGGAAGTAGTTGAGTCTTCCTTCTCTGACAGATTTCTGCTTGTTTGGGGGGGGGCATCACTGCCCTCTGGTGGTCGTGGGAGCTACCCAGCCTTGATCCTGGAGAGTCGCTGCTGGATTTGAACCGCCAAGCCCATGGGCCACAGTCCTGCATTCAACCTCTATATCCACCAGGGCTCAGCCCCAGATTTCTGCTTTACACAGGTTCCAGCTCTTGCCAGTTTTCTTTGAACTGTCCAATCAATTCATGAGCCATCATCAATTCATGAGCCATCATGAGCCATCAATTCATGAGCAATACAATCTGCCAGGAGACCTGGAGTAGATGTTTTCCCTTGATTTTAGAATCTGCTTGAGTTGAAACCAGGACACCTTCTCTAGTTAGCTTTTAAATCTGACTTGCCTAAATACTAGGGAACCCTTCTGGTGTATGGTTATGCATTAGGTTGCAATCCACCAGTTTGAAACCACCAGCTTCTCCACAAGAGAAAGACTGAGTTTTCTAGTCTCATAAACAGTTACGACCCTCAGGGGCCCCTAGTAGGCCTAACTCAATGGCGGTGAGTTTGGTTTGATTAATTAGGAGCCTTCATGGTACAGTGATTGATGCTAACCACAAGGTCAGTGGTTTGAACCCACAAGAAGGATGAGGCTGTGGGACAAAGACAGAACTTTTCCCAATGATATACTTCAAAATATTAAGCAAGCTATTTGCCAGCATTTAGTTGGAAGTCCCTAGATAGAGATGCTCCCTGAAGCTCCCAGTTATCTGAGACCTTTGTGTGTCTCACAATAGAGTTGACTCCCCTGCTGTTAGGATGAGGGTTCCCTTCCATTGAAGCCTGTGGGCTTCATGACATGCTGTCGATAATGATCTCTAGTGTAACTTGTCTAGCCACATCCAGGAGTCTGGGGTCCGGTCTTGTCACATGGTACCCTGACAGCTCCCTTTCCTGTAACTGTACATGTAGCACAAACCTTTCCTGTGATGTATGTCCTTACCTATAATTAGGGGCCTGGCATGGCTCCAAAGGGTATATAAGGATTGGACATAAGAAAGAGGGTCTCTTGTGCCTCTCTCCTCTCTCCTCCCCCTCTCTCTTCCTGCCTCTTTCTCGAGCCCCCTGAGTGCTGGACGTTTGGGCTCCTCTCCCTCATGTAATCCCTTCCTCCAGTCGCTGTCTCTGCGTGGACGGACCCATCGGTGGAGGTGAGCATGCTACCATGATGTGATATGTGTCTGACTTCTATTATTTCTGTCTCCTGCTCGCTATAACTTTACCATAATAAATACTAATTATCACTGTACAGCTGCGCCTACGGGACCCGTGATGTATGTACTGGACGGAGGTGGGCCTTCCTCTGATAGGAGGCTTCATACTCCTGTGAAGATGTACAGTCTCAGAAACCTAAAGGGGCAATCCTACGCTGTCCTATAGGGCCCCTGCGGTGCAGAATCAACTCGATGACACTGGTTTTTCATTTCATGATTTGCTTTACCTCATTCATTCGTCTTTGGTTTCTAGCTTTCCTCAGAGTTTCAGGCTAGTGGGATGCTTCGTAAACTTTTTGTTGTTGTTTAAACAAAATCTTTATGCTTGAAAAGCGGGACACTATTGCTGGGGGGAGGGGAGTTCTTGATTTGGTCTACATGGAGCAACAAAAATGTTCATAGAACGCAAAAATAGTATTGTAACATATTTACTTAATTGTAAAATGCCACAGGACAAGGGACACATTGTTAAAAAGCGTGATGCCTGGTCACCTTTGCATAGGAGCACGTGCATATTCAAGTAAGAGTCTGGGCTCTTCAGCATGTTTAAGAGAAATGAATAAATCAGTCAAGCTTGAGCTCCAGCCGCAGATTTTTTTTCAGGGAGCGTGGGATGATGTTCGGCACGCAGAGGTGGGTGGAGGTGACTCATCGCACAGTGAGGGCCACGGGCCTCAGACCGGGAGAGCAGCAGACTGGACACCGGAGAGAAGGGTGGGGGAAGGACCAAGAGCAAGAAGGGGATTGGTGCTCCCTGAACAGAAACACAGCTCTGTGCTGGGGGAAGGTCTCGGAGGTTGACTTCCTCTCCAGGTAATCCCAGCGTGCCTTCTCCTCCTTGCCAGTCACGATCTTCTAACGCACTGCGGGGACAGCTGGCCTGCAGGCGCATGTTTTCCCCTGCGCGGCACTGCGAGTTCCCGGAGGACAAGCACCGTGTCTGATTCATCTTTTATTCATCCCACGTCCACACGCCAGACCGGGCACGCCGGCGACAGCTAGGAGATGCTTGCTGAGCAAGGGATAGTGAGGAACTGGGACTTTCCCAAAAGCTTCTGCACGCCCCCCCCCCCCGCCCTCCAGCCCCCAAGGTCTTTTCAGTTCACACAACCATCCCGCAGCTCATTTGAGCCTTGGTTTGCTCAGCAGGTGGTGGTGTGGGGGCTGAGTCAACACTCATCCTAGCTCCTTACCGATAGAGTGGAAGAAAGTTTAGAGCTGCCTTCCCTGAAGAGGCAAAAGCTAACGCCTAATCAGATGGGGTCATGGATGCAGCCCCAATCGAGCATCTCTCTGCCACAGAGAGTTGGCTCCTCCTGACATCTCACGAGATTGGGAGCCCCTGCAAAGCCTGGAGATCACAGCAAGCTGGGCTCTAAGGCGCTGCACGCCAGGTTGCGTTCCAACCAATAAGATCCAGAGATCACAGATGCCGCTATCCGTCTGTAGAAGTAAAACCCAAATAAACCCACTGCCACTGGGTGGATTCTGCCTCTTAGCGTCTCTCGATAGGCTTTCTGGGGCTGTAAATCTTTACAGAAGCAGACAACCTCATCTTTCTCCCTTGGAGTTTGAACTGAAGACCTTGCGGTTGGCATCCCAACGCTGAGTGGACAGAGCCACCAGGGTTCTTTATCTGTGGTGGTCGACCGGGAATTAACTCTAAGTATGTGGATTAAGGGCTGGGGAGTGTCATCTACAACTCCAGTGGAGAAGATCTGGGGGAAAACTCAGGAAGCAACAGGCGAGTGCTCAGAATCCAAGTGAGTGTAGGCATTCTGTCCTACAGAGATCAGGTCACTGGGGTGAGTGGGCAGCGGTAAAAGGTCTAGCCATGGAATAAGGAAAAGAGGGGAGACAGGTATTGGCCAGACCATCTTTACCCTAAGCATACTCCCTATCTTCAGCAGGAACATGCTGGTCAGGCTAAAAGGAATGACCAGCAGCATTATTATGTCTTATATTTCTAAGCATATTATTTACAAACTAGAGAGAGAGAGAGAGAGAGAGAGAGAGAGAGAGAGAGAGAGAGAGAGATCTGCATACTGAGTCTCTGAGGTCCTTCAGGCTATCCGTGAACTAAGTGGACCTCAGTGTGTATCATAAGGTGAACTTTCCATTTGGAAAGTTCCATTTGACAGCAGCCATGTCTCTGTTTGAGTACTGATCTCAGACAAACCCCCACCCCCACCCCCATTATTAAGGCACAGCAGGTATGTGACGATGTTGAGAAAGGCATGCTTTAATACTTTCTTTTGGGGGGGGGGGCAATCACTGCTCTCCGGTGGTGGGAGTAGGGGGCCCAGCCCCACTGCTGGAATTGAACCTCCGTCCCAGTGGGCCGCAGTCCCAAGCACAACCACTACGCCACCGGGGCTCAGCCTGCTTTAATACTTTCAAGGGACATGACATGATGCCTCCCAACCTCTTCGGAGTCTTAGGGCTGCCCTTTGAGCAGCTCCCATGCCGGCCAAAGGCCTATATTCTGTTGGATTTTTATAAAAAGTACAGGATACTGTCCCTTTGTGGGTAGTCTGACAATGGGATGACGGGAAGGAAAGTGTATTAGGAAACAATAGGACCCATCCCACATCCTTCTCTACAATGAGCTTGGAGATGATTATCCAATTGCAGGACATTGCTTTGCTTTACAATCTGCAGCATTTTGCTAAGCCTGGCCAGGCTCCTTCTGTGACCTAGGAAAGGGGCCTGAAGGGACAGAGTCAGCTCACAAGCAGACCCCCCGCCTCGTGAGGTGACTGAGATGAGTGGTATGCCTGTCCAGAGTCCACGGATGCCCCGGTCACACTGGCACTGCACAGCCAGCGCCCAACGTCACAGGGCATAAGACAGTCAGTCTCTTGCACTGGAATGAACTGATGAGGGCAGAGGAAATGGACATGAGCTCAGGGTTAAACACCAAAGTCAAGAAAACCCTAAGGCAAGAGCACGTAGAGGAAATGACAAGAGGCACCTCATTAGTGGGGTATAAAAGGGAGAGGGGTGCAGAATGAAACAGAGCTGAATGCCAGAAGAAAGAAATGCCGTCCATTCCTTGGTCCCGGGAAGAATGTTTTCAAAGAAGCAACCAAGCCTGTCTTCTACTGGATGTGACAGCTCAGCATTCATTTTTAGCTCTCCATTTCTGAGCCCATTCCTGGAGAAGAAAGAGCCGAACATAGTGCTCGCTCTTCTTTGCCTGCACGGCTCCTCGCTTTCATGCTAGACCTCTCAGAGTCTCTGCCCCAGGGTAGCCAAGGGCTCAGACAGAAATGTTTGCCCTAAAGCTATGCTGAACATGTTTTGCTGAAGACCAAAAATAGCCTGCAGAAAGCTCTAGCTCTTCCTCAAAGACCAACCCCATTAATTAAAATGCAACTCGTGTACAGTCCTGAACATGAACCCACTCAGCCTTGCCTTCTGAAAGAGGTAGCTTACGATAGTAGGGGGCACCTGAAGGTCATGTGAAGTAGACACAGGGAACAACACAAAACAAAAACTTGTAAATTACTTAATGGGACAAATCATTCTCATAATACTGTCTATATGCGTGTGGAAGCTGAGTTTTTTCAGCACATTTTAATGCCGTTTTTGTGGTAAAATTAGGTGCCTCAGTGGATATCCGGGATGGCTTAGACTCGGGTACATACGGTAATATAATCTGGAGATCTTCAGCCAGAGAATCACAGAAAGTCGTAGCGTTATGCCCTTCTGTTCGGCAAAATTCCTGGTGTTGGCGTCCTAATTGTTTACCCTTGAACTTTCCCAGGAAGGGTGTTGACCACCTCCGTCAGAGCAAGGACCATGATCACACCTGTTGATGAATTTGGCCCAGTGATGACAGCAGTCATACTGTGCAGACACAATAAGTAGCCGCCAGAAACACGTCTTCTTTTTTCCCACCTACAAAATGAGACAATGCATAATCTCATGCTACCTTGCTAGAAGGATGCTCGACTACTAAAAACCACCCCTGTGCCTAGCCAGATGCATAGAACAAGATATGCATAGAACAGACAAACTGCTGTGATAGGAGAAGAAACTTAAGTAACATTTGGACCCTCCAAGGTTATGCAACAATCCTGGAAGGACTTTATACTGAATCACATCCATGTGCTCCTAGGTTGGTAAATATAAAAATTGCCATAATTAGAAAAAAAATTAAATGAAGTTTTTTTAGAGCAGGGAAGAAAAGGTGGTTTTGAATCACAGGGTTCAATCGTACTCAATCACATTGCCTGTAGCCTAATTCTCAGGTGTTTTGTCTTTGCCCCCTTCCTGGAAATCAGAAATCTCTCCCACCCTCCGTGTGTGTGTGTGTGTGTGTGTGTGTACTTGCTTACTGGTGTAGTCAATGGTCCAGGTCTCAAGAAAAAAACAGAAACTGTGCCTGAACTGCCAAGTGAGGCTTTGATTTCTATTGTTCCTGTTGCCGGAGCCTCCTGGGCTGATTAAGTCTGAGGCTTCTCCCAGGTTTTGTTGGTCCCTGAATGGCCCCTCTTCAGTGCTCACTGGAGTGCAGTCACATTGATACTTTCTCTGCCTGCCTCCTTCCCTTGGCTAGATCAGTTGAGCTGATGGATTAATCCCGCTGTGAACTTAGAAGGCTTAAAGGATGATATGTAGGCTACGGAGTAGAAAGGGGGCTACAGAACTTCCTTCGACCGTCCAAACTCTTTATTCTGCACACAGCTTACCCGGAGCCTGGTGTAGGGCAGTTAGGTTTTGCAGCCTGTTGGAATGATCCCTGATGTTGAGGACATTTCACTCCTTCTACCAGCAACGCCTGGGAGGAAGCTTTAAAACCTTCGCTGCTCCTGCTATCAATCAGGACACATGATTGAAGTGAAGTGAAGTGACTTGGTGTTGGAAATCCGGAGTCTTTGCTGGAGGAGGTGGAGGGGAGTGGGATATTTTATAATAAGAATGAAAAATCTACCATGTTTGAGAATTCTTTCTTTGCCTGTCATTTTTCTTTTCTTGGCTTATCCTGCTGCCCCTTCCACATGTCCCCGAATGCTTCAATCAGCAAATTGACCTACCTCCAGCCCGGAAGACGCTCTGGCTCCTGACAATCTTTCTCGTTAGAAATCACACTTGAGAGCAGTTGTCATGACCCTGCTTGACACATTGTTGTACATATTCTTTGTTGACTCTCTGCTCTCACGAGAATGTCATCTTCCTTAGGGTTCAGCATGGTGGTCTTTGCTCACTGATTTGTCTCTCCCTCGCCAACACCTTGTATTACAGGAACAAAGTGGCAGACATTCAAACAGGTCTGTTTCAAGGTTATAATCTTTTGTATCTTCATTTCATGTGTATGCTGAGCAAGTAATCTGAGAAACTGGACGAGGTACAGGGGGTTGGAAGAGCATTTATTAACAACTCGTGATGTGCAGAGGACTTACTCTTGTTGCTGATCATGAAGGGAACTTGGAGCAAAAGTCAAACAAGCATCTACTTTCCATCTTATGATTTGTTCCTCTAGTACCCCACTCCTAAGGTACCAAAATGTGTTAGTCCCAGTAAACTAGAGGAACAAATTTCATAGACACGCATATGGATATAAGGAAAGGGTTTATATACAAAAGGAATGGAACAGTGGGAAAGCCTCCCAACCCAGTGCAGTTCAAAGTCTTAAATCCGATATTAGCCCATATGCCCGATACCAGTCTATAATGTCTCCTTCTGACTCACGATGTCACAGGTCAGTGGGTGCAGAATCCTGGTGCTGGCAGGAGTCTCCCCATGGCTCCTCGCTTCCAGGGCTCAGGGTCCATCAACAGCATCCAGTGCTGGCAGAAACAACTCATCACTGGCATGGGTCTCCATGTGGCCTCTCCAGCTTTAGAGGTCTGGCTCCATCTGGGCAAAGCCATGTGACTTCTCCAACTCCTCAGATGCTGCCATCTTGTCTTGTCTCTGAGACTAACTCCCAACAACTGGGGAGAGAGCTTCTCATCTCCACCAGGGAAATATGGCGAGATTTCCCAGACTATCAGGAGAAAGCCATGCCCACACGAAGGCCTCATTGGCTACTCAATGGCTATCTCCAGATTAACAGGCTAGACTCCACCCCTACATTTCAATCATAGAATTAACATAAGCACATGACTGCCACAGAGCATTTGCTGATAAAGATCAAACACCATAGCCTTTCACATGGATTACAACTCCATATCAAGAAAATCAAAATTCCTACAACTGGACCATAGATAATATCATGAGAAATGGGAAAAAGATTGAAGTTGCCAGTGATGTTGAACAAAACTCAGCCAGTGAAGTCATTTTTGCAGACAGTGTCACTGTGAAGCACATGGAGGCTTGATGAGTCCCAATGAACTTGCTGACAGCTGTGTTCTGTCTATATGTGAACTTGTGTCTCTGTCCCTTGGCCAGGAGTCCTGGTGGCACAAACCATGAAATGAAGTCCAATAAGCAAAAAGTGGCTGTTTATAGCCACTCAGCCAATCTGAAGGAAAAGGTCCCAGTGATCAAATGACTTGACTCCTTAAGGAGGAAAGCCAAATCATAAATACTGGAGAAGACTTGAGAGATCAGAGTACTCATACATTGCTGGTGGAGTTGTAGGCTTGTACAACCATTTTATAAATCACTATGATACTTCGTTTAACAGAGGTAGATATAAATACCTTATGGTCCTGCAATTTTTTACTTATTGCACACCCTAAAGAAATAAAGAAGAAAGTTAGAGTCAACAGACATATATATGACTGTTTATGGTAGCAAATTTTATAATAGCAATATGATGAAAACAAACAAAAACTTTGACTATAGAGAGATGGATGAACACTGAAATACTCATATAGTGGAGTTTATTCATCATTAAAAAACAATGACAAATCCAGCTAGACCAGGGGATGTACACCGGAGCAGGAAAAATGGGGAATTCATAGATGATCCCTTCAGGACCAGTGGTGGGAGTGGTGATACTAGGAGGGTGGAGTAGAAAGGGGGAACCATTTGCAGGGATCTACATGTAACCTCCTCCCTGGATATGGACAACAGGGAAGTGAGTGAAGGGGCACATCAGACAGTATACAATATGAAAAAGTAATAATGATTTGTAAATTATTAAGGATTCATGGGGGTGAGGGAGGGAGTGGGAGGGGAACTACGGGGAGCTGGTGTTGGGGGCCTAAGTGGAGGGAGGATGTTTTGAAAGTAATGATGGCAACCAGTGTGCATATGTTGTCTGCTTACAATTGACCTATGTATGGATTGTGATGGGAGTTGTATGAGCCCCAAATAAAATGTCTTAAAAAAAAACATACCAAAAATGACATGTCTATCAAGCACTTGGTCACAAGGTAAAGCTTAGGAAACAGTTTGCTTAGCAAAGTTAGTCACCTCATAAAGACAAATATTTTATGACACCATTACCATAAAGAAAAGCACCAAAGGATTTGACTTTAAAAACTACAGGGAGGCCAAGAGCAGGGGCGGGGATGGGGAAAGGAAAGGGACTATGAAGGGAGGGATGAAGGTGGGGAGAACCACATAATACATGGCTGTGGGGGGGCCAGAGTTAATGGGATATGATTCCTGATTGGAGGAGATGGACTGTGCAGCCCCATAGAAATGTTTTTCTTTGTAACAAATACATTCCACCAACAGAGGGGGAAGAAATATTGACATATAAATTAATAAAAACCAAAATCAATAAAGTTAACATTTTTAAAGACAGGGAGAGAGAGAGAGAGAGAGAGAGAGAGAGAGAGAGAGAGAGAGAGAGAGAGAGAGAGAGATCGGGCCCTTAAAGCCCTCTGGATTCCAAAGTCAAAATGAGTCAGAATCAGATCCTCTAGCTCACACACAAATTCTTCTAGAATAAAGATGAAAACCCAGAAGCCCCCCCATGGAGCCATTCTGCACTGTCGTGAATTGTGAGTCGGGGCTGAGTTGCTCGATGCTGTGCTCATTTGGACAGCACCTCCTCGAAGACTGGAATGAGACTGAGCAGGGAGAGCACGGCTCCTGCTCCAGGCTGACGGGCACGTCAATCAAGTTTTCCCTATTATTGACGGAGACAGGAAACACTGGTTTAAGTGATGTGCAAAGAGGAGATTGCAATCAAGGAAATGCAACAAAATGTCTATGCATTTTGAATGTCAGGCTGATTTTGAGCATAAACCTTCACTAGATTTACAATCAAAAGATAGCTCTTTGTACTGGTATAATAAAAATGCCCAAGCAGGTGGCTTTATTGAACAGCAATTTACTTTCTCACAGTTTTGAAGGCTAGGAGTCCAAGACCAGGGCACAGACTCCATGCAAAGGGTCTCTGCTCTTGGAGGGACATCCTTGCCTCAGTTTCTGCAGCATTCTCTGTGCTTCTTGGAGCTCAGCACCAGGTCAGAGGCATCTTTCCCTTATGTGAGCTGGCTTGTACCTGTGCTTAATCTTCTCTTTTTATTAGCAGGATATCTCAAAGGTGATTGGTGGAAAACACACCCTACATCAGTGCTTCTCAACCTTCCTCATGCCGAGACCCTCATGTTGTGGTAAGCCCCCCAACCATAAAATAGTTTTTTGGTTTTTTTTTTTGCTACTTCATAGCTGTAATTTTGCTACTGGCAAAAGGGTCGCAACCCACATGTTGAGAACCACTGACCTACCTTGATATTGCCATATTAACATAATAAAAGAAACCCTATTCCCCAATGGGATTTTGGCCACACAAGTATCTGGGTTAAGATTAATTACACATATTCTGGGGGCACATAAGTCAGTCCATGCCATGTTTAGGCTCCTTGGTGGAACTACCAGGTAAGCACTGGACTGGTAACAACAAGGCTGGTGGTTCAAATCTACTAGCTGTCCCAAGGGAGAAAGACAAAGCTGTCTGCTCTCATCAAGATTTATTGCTTGGGCTCAGCCCCGGTGGCGTAAGTGGTTGAGTGCGGGACTGCGGCCCACAGGTTTGGTGGTTTAAATCCAGCAGCGGCTCTCAGGAGCAGCACTGGGTAGTGCCCACGACCACCTGAGGACGTGATGCCCCCCAAAAAAAGATTTATTGCTTGGGGAACCTTCTACGTCTCTATGAGTCTAAATAAACTTGATGGCAGTGGGTTTTTTGTTTTGGGTTTTTTAAATTTTTTATTTTGGGTCAGGTTGTATGCTACTCCAAGCAGCACAGGTGTCACAGAATAAAATGTTGCCTGAACCTAAACCACAATTACTGTTAGATTGGAACCCACAGTTGTAGCCACTGTATTCATCCATCACATAGAAGGGCTCCCTCTACTTGACCAACCAACCATGACTCCTTTCTCCAGCTATTGGTCCCTTCTAAAAACCCATTTCAAATCTATGAGACAAAGTCTTGCCATCATTGCCCCAAAGACGCTCTGAGTATACTTCCTGGAAGAGAGATTTATTCATTCTTCTGGTAATACACTCATATGGTGGGTACTCTCCCCTTCGCCCTGAAAACGCATACTTTCACCGGAGAGAGCAGAGTTTTCACAGTATGCTTCTTTTCCCCTCACTAGACAAGCATCAAGCAATTCACTCTTAGTTAGTGCAGTCAGTGGCATCACCTGGGAAAGTTCTCTATGGTCACAGTGAATTTTTTTGGTAAAAACTGTTTCTCCCGAGCTTTGTGTTTTGTGACGGTCGATTTTAGAGAACAGTGTGGGGCTGTGACATTTTGTTTTCTGCATGGAAAAAAAAATGCTGCAGAAGCTGTTGTGATGTTGAAACAGCTTATAAGGATAGCGCTATAGGAAAAACTCAGGTGTGTGAGTGGTTTTCTCATTTCAAAAAAGGTAAAATGTTGATTGATGACAAACCCCATTCTGGACTTCATCAACTTCTTGAACAGATGAAAATATAAACTCATGGTGCATTTGGAGGTTGTTTCACCAGGTCAGACTGTTAAACAAGCTTTCTAGTTAGAGGTTCTGAAAAGATTGTGTAATAGTGTCAAACAAAAAAAGGCCTGATTTGTGGCAGATCGGGGACTGGCTTTGCCACCACAACAATGCCCCTGCTCACACGGTCTTCTGGGTGCACCAGTTTGGGGCAAAAACTAGCTTGCCTCTCTTGCCTCATGCACCTTACTCACCTGACCTCGCTCTGTGAGACTTCTGTTTGTTTTTGCAAATGAGGAAAGGCGTGAAAGGACAGCAATTTGACAACATAGAAGAGAAGATGACAGAAAAAAAACAACCAGGGACGTGCTGTCAGCCCTCCAAACAGATCAATTTGAATAATGTTTCCAAGAATGGAACCTTAGATTTGACCAGTGACCTTTGTCACTGTTCAGCATTTGTCTACATAGGAGCCTTGGGTTGGGCATGCCTTAGCCATCAACGCACCTGTTTTGCTTTTTAACACCTTGGATAGATGGCTTGCTGCAGATGTCCCCGTGCAACATGTCCTTTGACGTCCTGATTGCTGTTTCCTCAGCCATTGATTGCTGAGCCCAGAAGAAAATCCTTGATGTCAATAGCTTCCCCATTTCTCATGAGGGTGCTCAATATAGTAGCCTTGGGTGGGACACATTGGAATCACTTAGCATTGCTGTGATTTCCTTAGATGATGGCATTTACACTGTTATGGATGAGTCCATGGATCCACAGTTAAATGTATATCATAGTGCCATATGGAGGTCTTTGTGAATACAAGCCTTCCTTTGACTGGGGGGTTAGTGGTTTGCTTCCCAAGAAACAGGAGCCATTCATACCTTTGCCTAGAGGTGATCTCACATTTTCACCCTTAATTCACCCCAAACAGCTTGGCTTTGAGGGGTAGGGCTGATAACCCCTTTCTTTTGGCTGTTTTTCCAAAGTTCCTTCGGTGGAGGGAGGAGAATTGTGGACAGAAGAGGAAAGGAGGGAGGTGAACAGAGGTCCAATGAAAGAGAGAGTTTCTTCTCTGGCTTTTCAGCTGCCTCTTAACCTGTTTTTAGTCAAGGGGCCCTTCACAAAGCTTTTGCTCCTCCTTTGGTCCTCTCCCCTTAACTCCCATCTCAATCCTCTGGGCTCAAGGAGCCCAACCCACTGCTAGTGCAGAGTTGTGTAGCTCTGGAACCCCTCAAAGGGATCAAGAGACACCTAATGGGGGAAACGCTGAGAGCCAACATTAATCAGCACGCCAGTCCCGCGCCTTCGAGAGTAATAATGATAATAAACACAATGGCTCCATTTGCAGGCTTTATCCCTTTTCCCACAGTCCCCCACCCCTTTATTTACCTACCGCAGATTGGACTCGAAAGCCGGGCTTTTTCTCTTTTTCACTGTTCATGGGATGGTAGTGATTGTCTTGGCTCCTTGTCTGTTTGTCGTATTGGTCTGTGTGTGTGTGTGTGTGTGTGTTGGTCACTATGTTTGCAGTGATGCTGGTAAGCCATGGTACTTATTAATGTATGCCATAGACAGGTTAAGGATATGCAAGCCTCGGGAATTAATGTGTATCTTGAGCTGTGATAACCTATTCACGTGTGTGTGTGTGTGTGTGTGTGTTTGTATCAACCTATGTGTTAGCCAAAAATAAAAGACTGCCAAGAGGAGCATACGTTTCCTACCTGAGGGTCTCTAGGACGCTAACTCCCTGCAGGAATGGCAGAGAGGCTGTGCTCTGATTCAAGGCCTTCAATCACACAGTTCACACCTACCATGATTCTTTCAAGGACCCTGAGAAGGAAAAAAGTCACCTACCAAAAAAAAAAAAAAGCATACAAAAACAGAAATCAGAATTGCATAGGGGCAAATGGTTCCCCGCTGACCTATCAGCTAAGAGTCCAACACGTAACCACGACCCCACCAGAGTGACCATGTGCCGTGTCTTAAAACATGGCAGTGACCTCTTTGTTTTGCTCTTTGCTTGGCCGGTGTCAAGGAAGACACATGGAACATGCCATCTGACCGTCTCCATCATGCTGTGAAGCCCTTGTGATTGTCCTCGCTTGATAGAGTGCCCTGGCTTCACTTGCCTGTGGAATAATCTGGCAGTGCCCATCCCTCCTCAGTTGCAGTGGAGTCGATTCCTGCTCCTGGTGAACTTCAGAACTGTGTTCTCTGTCGGGCTCTCAATAGTGGATGCTTTTTAGTAAGTAGATTGCCAGACGCCTCTGGATGGACTCGAACCTACACATCCTCTTGATTAGCACTTGAGCACTTCACTATTTCCACCACAGAGGCCTCACGCAGCCATACGATTGTATAATTCTTAAACATTTCATCATCCAACGAAAGCAGTCCTGGACCCAGCAGTCACTCAAGAGTCTTATTAACAGAACCCTGTGTGCAAGTCTGGGTAGACTAGAGAAACAAATTCATAGACACCCATATGTGTATAAGAAAAAGCTTGATATACAAGAGCAATTGAATATTGAGAAAACATCCCAGGTCAAGTCCATAAGTCCAATATCAGCCCAGGTGTCCAATACCAAACTATAAAGTCCTCTTGAGACTCATGAAACATAAGCAATGATGCCAAATGCAGGATGTTCACAGGCCAGTGGGTGGACAGTCTTGTGGATCCAGTGGTAGTCTAAGCATCTGAGCACTTACCGGGGCCTCCTTGTGGCTCCTGCAGCTCAGGGCACTGGCATAGCTCCATGCGTCTTGTCAGCTGCAATGTCTTCCAGGGAGGGAGTGTGTGAGTCATCTCCAGCGAGTTGCTTACCTCCTTACCGGCTCCAAATGAAGTCATCACGCTGCGACTTGATTGACAGGCTAAATTCCAACCCTTTACCCTCAAATTGACAACAGATTATGTAACCACCACACCCTGTTACGACTGCACGTCATTCATTCACTCATTGAACAAATATTATTGGGCACTTATCAAGCTGCAAGCCCTGGTGGCACAGGAGGTGCATGTTGACCTGCCAGCTGCAGGGTTAACAGTGCGAACTCATCAGTGGCTACTTGGAGAAAGAGGTGGCTTTCTGCTGCCATAAAGATTTACAGCCTTGGAAGCCCTAAGGGCCACTTCTATCCTGTCCAATAGGGTCACTGGGCGTTGGAATCGACTCGGTGGCAGGGAGTTTGGTTTTGCTTTGTTTTTAATTGAGCTCCAGACCCAGGGTGGTTTAACTGTGCCCTTTGCAGCCATCGCAGCCACAGCAGAGTGCCTAGTTTAGGAGCAGGGCTTCTTACAGGCTGACAGAGACATGGCCAGTAAAAGATGCTGTGAGGTGGGGGGGACGACTCGGTGAGGTTCCTGAGGGAGAAATACGGGTCACAGGAAGCATACAGCGGTGTTCCATGTACTTCAGGCGGCTGTTTCTGTCCCTTTTAAACACCCACAGGCCGGGCCTTCTAGAGTCACTCCACAGAGGGGTTTGTCAGCCGGCCACGGCCTGCACATTTCCAGACTCCTACGCCTCCGTCCACATTTCCTGCTCTGTCTGGGTCCAGCTTCAAAACTGCTTGCTATCCAGCTCTGACGACTCCCATATTCATTTCTTTCACTTAGTTTTTCCTTGCATGTTTCAAATGACCCTCCTCCCTTTTTTTGCTTTATAGCAGTTCTTCCTTTCAGTTCTTTCTCTCTTTTATCAGCCCCTCCCCTCCCCAACACACATACACGCGCGCGCGCGCGTGCGCGCACACACACACACACACACACACACACACACAGGCACTCACGGGCCCTGTTGCCTCGGTGAGGGAGTTGGCACGAAAGGGGCTGCTTGGAGGTACAGAAGCGCGTGGCCTCTTCTCCAGACACACTTGTATTCAGAGCGCGTGCGCACTCTACCGGGCGACCTCCCGTTTCCCAGGGTGCCCTTAGATGGCATGATACAGCTTCACCTGGGAACCAGTGTGCTATGAGAGGGTCCTCTGTGAGAGGCTCTCCGAGAGTCCGGAAATCTTGATTCTAGCCCCTCCTCGCCAGAATCTAGAGAGGTGGGTGCAATTACTGACTCCAGCTTACAGATGGCAAGACCCCATCTCTGGGTGGCGCAGGCACTTGCTTAAGGTCGTAAGATAGTAAATGGAACTCTCTCACAGTCAGAGCCTGTTCTGTGACCTGCTGAGCCCAAGCGGTGACGTTAGCAGGCCTGACTATTGGTGTCTTCATCTTTCCTCTGATCCATGCCTGCAACTAGCTCCCACCCACTTTCTCCAGGAGGTTGCCATGGCCTGGCCTCTTTCCAGCGTGCTGGAGGATCC